>JAVDOI010000001.1:8531842-8731842 GCA_032191485.1 Leptoclinus maculatus
TGGCTCCTGTGAAAGATATCAATACACAATATCAGCCTCTGTCTCTAACCTTCATTGACAGAGAGCCGGCTAATAACATGATGAAAGACAGTGTCAATAAGTGAGTCAGTGATCAATAACCTCATTGAAGGGCTGTTTATGTCTGCTTCAGGTTAAACACTCCCAGGACATTATGTTATTGATTATGCAGCAGCAGCAAACATACATACACAGACTCACATGAAACACACACACACACACACACACACACACACACACACACACACACACACACACATAGTATACACGTGTGCACTTCACCAGCTCACACACTTAAGCAAATGTCACGCACGCACGCACACTCACACACATACAGATAGCTTACCATTTGTCGGTCCACTCATGATGTGAAGTGGAATTCAAACAGCTTGAATGATAGTCCTCCTCAGAGTCTGTATCTGCCCGTTCAATTAAGCTTCCAGCTGCAGGACAAAAGCTCCAGATATGACCACTCCTGTCAACTCTCTGTGTCCCTGTCCGACTTAAATCTCTCCCTCACCCCGTCTCTTTCCCTCTCTCTCTGTCTCAGTCTGGAGAGGGCTTTCCCTGCTCCTCCCGGCAAGCGGATTACACAGCCAGGCGGCAGACTGCTGTACCTCTCCACCCTGCGTAAAGGCAGCCGGTTGAGGAGTTAAATCGAAACTGACTGCACGTTCCTCCTCTTCCTCGCGCCCTCAGCCTCCGCCTCTCCCACCCAACAAACCCCAGCTGTCATCTGGATCGGCGCAGAGGCGTCCATCCCTCCTTGAAAGCCGGTGCGCTCCCGCAGACGCCCGCCCGCCTGTGCGCTCCGGTGTGAGGGCTAAAACGCTGGATGGTGAGTTTCTGAGGGTTTACCACAGACTCGGGGCACCGGGCAGGACGAGCTCCGCTCACGGTGCGAGGGCGCCGCATAGCGTCTGAGCTACAAACGGCCAGCAAAGAAACACCTGCCAAATCTGAATATAGAGCAGACGCACAGTCCTGTTTGGTCCCCAAACTAGTCCTGCCGTGCCTCCCTTCACTCTAGTGGGCCCAGCAATACAGCCTTGGTCAGCGTGGTGTCAGTGTCAAGTTTGGGAGTTTTTGTTTACAAAAAAAAAACTAAGTACATCTTTGGGACTCGGCTGACTGAAACCACAGAAACAATGAGAAACGTTGGCAACACACAGACAAAAACAGATTTTTTATTTGGATTATAAATATTAATAAACAAGGAGAAAAATCTTAGTCATTACATACACATTATATATGGATGTATTATTGTTGTTTATTATCTATCTATTCTTGCATTTACTTAAAACATCATGTCAATTAAGCTTATTGAAAAGGAGAAAATTTAAACCTGAAGTGTCAAATACATGTTGAAGGTTATGTACACTAAGGGAAAACTAGAGGATGTGCGTATACATTCGTCCTGGTGTGTCATGAAACGAGAGCGATAGCATCATTAATGTCGGCAACTCCACAAATAGGAGTGGCCAAGTCCTGTGGGAGATACGTGCCATCATGCCATAATTAAAACCAAAAAAAAGCAAAGGAGGGCCAGCGTGTGCCTGTAATAATGTCAATGCACTATTCACATTTATCATTTGACTATATAGTTTGTTCTGCAGAGTGTGATAAATCAGATGTGGTATAGTGTGGATAGACCGCTTGCAACAGTTCAATGCAATTCTCTACAAGCTGCATACTGGAAAAATATCAACGTGTGTGTGTTTGTGTGTGCAGGTCTGTTTGTGTGGCAGATTTGGCCCCGCCTTAGGAGCTGCCCTTGTGGGACATTAGCAACTGTATGTTTGAAGATGGACAAATTCTAATTTCTCCAGAGGAAGAAGTACCAACACACACGTACACGCCACTCACCAACTCCCCATAGTTCACTAAAATTCATTACATCTGCAGCAAAAAGGTGTAAGCACTACACTGCCAGTTAAGTGATACAATATGTGTGCGTGTGTGTGTGTGTGTGTGTGTGTGTGTGTGTGTGTGTGTGTGTGTGTGTGTGTGTGTGTGTTCTCAGCCAAGAGAAGGAGTAGCCTACATGAGCTTTATGAACAAATTCACTGGGATGGAATGAGATAAATCCCAATGTCTTCCTTTGGTGGCTATGTGGATCTGCCTCTACGCCTGGCTGTGCCCCGTGGCCTTCTGGTAGACATCATCTATCAGAGGGACCAGGTAGCACAGAAAAGACATGAGTCCAGTTTGGTTGTTAGTTGCAAAGGTTTGTGTAACTCTTGCAGTATTTAACATTTATGACATTCACTTCATTATCCAAAGCCAGGACCAGAATGCAATGCTGCAGGCTGAGGTGACCGAGATCCAGAATCCGCTGTCTGTTTGAGAGGAGCAGCTCGCCAGCGCCACCTCCAGGTAAAACAATAGAGCTTAAAAGTAAGGTGCATGTTGCATTGGTAAGCAAGTTTTCCAGTTGTTTAATTTAAAAAGTTTAAAATATGTTTAATTCGTTTGTATCATGCATATATGCATTCAGTCTGCATATACCACACTTTATAACTTTATTTAGTCTCATAAAGATTAATAAAGCTGTTAATACTTCAATTGAACCGGGTGTAGAAAGCTGGAGGCTAGGCTGTGTTCTAACTGTTATTACTAATTAGCAGTCAAATATTTTATGGTTCCATCGCATTTTGGTGTTCTTGTCGACATGAACATGTCTTCTATCTGTCACAGGCTCGGTGTGATTGAGGAGGAGAGGGAGGAAGATGAGAGGAAGCTAAGTGTTGCCATTGCAGCAGCCAAGAGAATGAACATACTGATAAGAAGACAGAAAAAGCTAATTTTCAAGCTTCATTAGTTCATTTCATAATTCACTTTTTATCTATTCATGCACATGTCAGTCAAAACTGCACTGAACTTTGTATAACTATAAAACACTGTAGTGTGTAGTTCATTGCTAAACACAGGCTAACTTGTAACTACTGAGTTCAAATGTAAAATTATGCAGCTTCAAGGTTAAAAGCATTGATTTCAAGTGTTGTTAGCAGTATATTTGCACTACTTGCGTGATTCAATGCTAATTATTTTAAATATCCTAAATACATTTGAGAGTGAGTGTGTTTGTGAGTATGTTTGCTGCCCTTTTAAATGTTTCACCTGCAGTTGAATACATAATGAGCTGTTATCAATTCACATTTAATGCATCTTTTCCATAATATTAAGTATTGTGGGGAGAAACGCCTTCTTTGACAGTATACAGTGGTTGAATTGCATACACGAGTGACCGGATGAATACATATTGATGTCTGTTTTATATGTGCTCACAGGAGGAGCAGTTTGCAGACCTGCTGAAGGACCTTCAACAACTCAGTGAGGCCAAAATAAAACTCAGCATCCGGAAAAGCCACACATCAACAGCAACTGAACTCCGACAGTAAAAGGATTAAAGCTGCAGTGTCACAGTTTTGTGTAAATACAGACGTAGAGTTCATGTGGAAGTAATTTCCTGAAGTCACAGGTCTCTTGATCAGCTGAAACTACACATACTCGTAGTCATCGACGTCTTTGTCTGGGGGATATTCTGGTGGGGGGTGCACAGGATCTCAGGTTCAGAGTCCTCTTTAGACTGGTGCTCATCCTGGGCCGATGGGCTGATGTGGATCAGGATGTCATCTGGGGCTTGGGTCTCAGCAACTCTGCCATGCATCCTAGCCAGGCAAAGTACAACATGGTCATCACTGGTCTGAGGTCAGCATAGAAGACTTTTTTAGGAATCAGATTTGTGCTGCTCCTCTCTGCTTCTAGCCTTAATCCTCCTTTGAATAACCATTTGCATCAGATTGAAGAATTGACTTCATGTTTTCTGCAAATGAACTGGGTTAAAATAAGATAAGTAACATGAGGCCATCAAGACTTGTACCTTTCCATTTCCTGCTCCTCTGCGTCCTCCAGATCGTTTTTTGACAGTTGATTAACAAGTGCCACGCCAATGCAATCTCCCATGACATTAATGACCGTGATGCAGCGGTCTCTGAAAGGCACAGACAACATCAGACTATGACAGCAGAGGAGATATGCTGCTTTACACAGATTTTGTTTCTTTATTTTAACTCTTTGCACTTCTATCATTTTAAGTAGCTGTCGTGTGGCTGACTGAACAAACAGACAAAACATACGTTAGCTTGCTAATATATGACCCATTTAGCATGAATACATAACAAAAAATCAATTGGGCAATATAAACTGCTGCGACTACTTCGAAAAGGGCAGTTCCGATCATGTTGATGTTGGTCCCGATGGGCAGCATGAAGCGACTGATTCCTTTGTTGATCGTAAGTCGCTCCTCGCAACAATACAGAGTGAGCGGCAGTGTGACAGAGCTTGGAGAAACACAAGGCAATCCATTGTTTGTGCACTACTCATATGAAAATGTTAACAATGTGAATCCCTCGGGTAGCTCCGATGATGAATGCACTAATAAGCAGTGATCGTGAACTCACAGATCTCTGTGCTACATCGTCTTCCCTGGACGAGTTGAGGAATCCAGCCTTTAAGGCAGGCAAAACAACCTTGATGACAGCACGGGGGTCACTTCTCGTACACAGGTAGTATATCAGTGGTAACACTCATGTTCCCTGGATTACAAGCCTGAAACACACAATGAATGCACAATCAATACTGATTATTCAAATACAATCGCAGCCGTAGGAGACTTTAAGTGGGACTGTAACGTTTGAAAGGAGAAATTAGACGCCTCTCAAAAACAGAGTTGAATACCTTTGTGAATCTTTTACCCTTTAAGTGAGGTGATGTGTATTTTACATATCAATTAATGTAAGACTACTACAACTTTTGTAGCTGCCTCTGTTGCCCCAAGTGAAAATGATGGGAGAACGCTAATGCAACGTCATAGTGTAGCAGTAGCACAAGAGTCCGCAAAATGTCCATTATCGGACGATATATAAACCTAAACTTTGCTTACATTAGCTAACTAGTTTAACTAGTTTCATTGATGAATTCAACTTCCTTTTTTAGGAGTGATGTCATTTCAGTGATAAAACAGTAAAAGGTGAACATACCCAAGAAGAACTACTGCCATGAACTTTCCCAGTTTGAAGACTATTTCCCAGTGTCATACGTTTGACAAACCAAGAGTGTTTTAGTTATCATTCTTTGAATCCTTGAACACATTTTATGTTTCAAATATTGCTTGGGTCTTTTGTTGCTTTTCTATTTTAGACTCGAGAATTGTAATAGAGTTTAATATCCATCAGAAGTTAGTCAAAATGTGGTTTTCAATTGGTCCTTTTAAGTGTATGTATATGTAATTATAATTATTATATTATATTATATTTATATAATTATTGGCGTCACGCTGAATGTCCAAACCTTGTCTTAAGAATAACATTTTACATTTTATGTTATTTTGCTAACATAATACACCAAACTAGAGGAAATCCGACAACATTAAGCGTTCATCTCAAACCTGTCTCCCTAACCACGCAAAGAACAGAAGAAAAGCAAACGGCAGCTCTTTACTACGGGGCTTCCTATTAAGGGACCAAGGGTTAAAGACGGGAAATTCATTGACTACATTTACAAGCAAAATAACATACAAAAGAGCTATAATCGAAGGCCTGACAACAACAAAAAGAAGCAAAAACTCTTGATTTAAGTAGGCCGCAAAAGAGGCGTTCAAATGCAGCTCCTCCGTGTTTTTAATAACCACCAGGTGGACTGTGATTGGCTGCAGGTCTCCAGATTCACCAGCCAACAGCCCGAGGGAGGGATAGGACCAGGCGCTGAGGCCCACAAAGTCTAATGGAGCAGCACAGCGCAGAACACCGTGATTAACACGTTTTATCACATTCACGTGTGGGGGATGTAACCGGCTCCATACGGGGGGTTAATTGCTGGTGACTCTCTGTTGGGATTTGAGACGCGTTTGTAATTTGGTATTTTGTCGGTCCTATGTGGTATCCATGTAATACTCCTGTATGTTTTCAATCAGGAAAGTGTGTCAACGGCTCTCAATAGTCATGTGGCGGCGTGACTGCGGCCCACTTTAGTCATGGTATTTTTATCTCATAGCTTGTCACTTTAATGATCATATAATAATATATTAACATAAACTAAAGAGAATTTAAGGGGGGAAAAGCACCATGAATTGAATTTATACTGTGCTGTTCCAATAATGTTTGACAGAAAGAACACTGAACATATTGTTCATATTGACAAACTTAGGAGTTACATTTAAATCTGTGTTTGTTTCATATCTGATTGATCCCAGATTTATAGACAGATAGACGGGTGAATAAAAGATTCACAATGATTGAATAGACCACAGTTCAGCAGCCACAGTGGCTACGGTGAGCCAATTATCTGTAGCTACAAAGACACCCCAAAGGGTGGCAGCACAAGTTAAGACAACATTAATGGAAACGCTGCCCTGAAGGGTGTGCAGGTATGTTATTGTGTCCTATTACTGAAGTGTCAAAATAGAACACGAAACTAAATACATGAGATGCATTCTGGATGAAGTAGTGGTGTCACTGCATTAGAAATGAATGACGTTGTGCCTTAGCCAGAATTGTATGTAGACGATTAGAATGATATGAATTGTATATAAGAACCACATACAGTCTTAACAATATCCCCCTTTTTAATACAACAAACTGGCGTCATATTGATTTCTTTGTCACACGTTTTCTTTTTGTTTAAAAACATAATTCCAGTTTGAACACTGACATTCTCTCTTGGATACAAAGGCCCTCCAACACAAACACAAACACATGTTTATACAGTTACCTGTCAGTCCGTCTTGGCTCAGGTCCCTGTGAATTAAAACAATGTGCGGGAAACTTTCTGCAAACACTGGTAAACCACTCACGCTTCCTAATGCCCGCTGCACAGGAAGACACACGTTTAAGAGCAAATTGGCTGCAAAATCTTCATTCATGAAAATAAATGGTAAAATTGTGGTGCATTTCTGAACAGAATCTGTCCAACTGCAGTTTTTTGAACACAAGTTTGTGGTGTGTGTGTGTGTGTGTGTGTGTGTGTGTGTGTGTGTGTGTCGTGGCTTTCATCAGTTTCGGCAGTTTTTCTGTGGCCTTTCTGCCTCTCCTGTCTGCTTTCAGAATCAGCCAGACTTCCGGACTTGGCTGATGCCTTCAATAGGAAGTCAACTGGGGGTCAGAAAAACAATTTGTCACCTGGAATATAACATCCAGTTTGTGTGTCTGTGGGGACGTCCAGGTGTGATTAATGACCCATTGTCAACTCTGCTTATTATAAAACATTTGGGACACAATGGGGTGTTCCCTCAAAAGAAAATGTTCTGGTATGTGTGTTAAACTTAACTTTGTGTGTGTTGTCTGTGTGTTGTCTGTGTGTGTGTGTGTGTGTGTGTGTGTGTGTGTGTGTGTGTGTGTGTGTGTGTGTGTGTGTGTGTGTGTGTGTGTGTGTGTGTGTGTGTGTGTGTGTTTGTGTGTTCATGTGTGCATCAACAATTTAAACTGAGGCATGAAACAGGTTGTTTAAAATCACATGGGGCATCATTGGAGTTTTAAATACTGATTAAGTGAGATAGTCAGTAGCACAGTATTTGGTTCTAAAAGAGGAAATACAGATGATGTCTGTTGTCTGTGAAAGATGAAGTGACATTGTTGCTAGTCGGACCAGAAGCAGCTGATGGGGAAGTTGAGATTAGTGAATATGGTTTATGTGCACACACGTGAACTGAGGAACAAAAGTAGCATCAACCACATTCTGTTCTTCAAGACAAACGTGAGTCGAGAATTTAGTGAAACTGTCAATATCAGTAAATCATTTGCACATTGAGTTTGAGATGTTCATATAGCCAAGTCTAATATCAGGCTGGGAGCCTCCACTTGGCTCACATTTTTTATATTGTGCACTACCAGCTAAGATGTTATAATATATAATACAGTATGGCACTATCATGATGAGGGCGCTGCTGTTCCAGTGCAAACAGGTAAATCATTGCGTTTGCACGTACAGTATCAGAGCTTGTTGGTGGGTGGAGGGACAGATGATAAAAGATGAAACAAACCCTCATGGTGTGGTGCCTGAGAGGGGAATAAGTAGTCACATCCTCTTGGACAGGAAGTAACGAGCTTTATAGGAAATGTGGCACAACACCAGCCTATAAATACCTTAGCAGTGAGATCGAGAGGGAAATATCTGTCTCCTTATGAAGACAACACGGATGAGGGCAGTGAGCTTGAACCAAAACAGTAAAATTTAATAATTAGTTAAAAAAGACAAAAACATCCTTAGAACTGAGGGGAACTGCAAAGTCAAGGGATCATGCTTTGTTGTTTGTCAATATAACCGACTCCTTTCACATTACACTGTGGCAGTTTATCCATTGTTGACATCAAATTATGAATTAGAACAACTTTATTAAAGTGATGACTAAACATGCGTTCATTTATTAATTTATTCATCACTCTTCTAGGCTAAAATAGATGTCAGCAATAAGCATTTGAGACAAAGAGAAAAGAGGCATATTCAAACAATTAAGGTCCATTAAGGTCCTAACCAGAGGGCAAATGTGTTGTGACAAATGATGCAGACTTCCTGCAGTCCAGAGACAAGTGTATCATCCATCCCTGTTTTGGCTGAGGCTGCATATTTGGAAGACATTTATTGATAAAAGCCTGATGACCAAAAGTACGAGAGAAGATTCAGCGGTCTTTTGTTTCACAGCATGAGGTACTGATGCTTTGCAAATACTTCAGTTTATCTTCACAGTAAAGGCCTTCACACACTGGGGGCCATTATATTTTTTTCGACCTGTTGTTTTGTTGTGAGAACTTTCACACAGAACGCAAATATTGCACAGTGAAAAAATCAACAACCTTTTCACACCGCAAACCAACCAATAAAGTTGTGCGGAACGGACATTTTCCAAACGTACACTATTGGGTGCAACAACACGGAGGTTCTGCATTCCTGACCAAGGCGTCAAACTTCATTATTTGTTTTAACCTTAACAAAGGCAGTACTTACCAGATCCACTCTTTCCGTTACCTTTCACAATAAAAGCCCTAGACATATATAGTTCACTGTGTAACTGTTTACCAGAGAGAACTTCACTCAGAGCATTTTGCTTAAAGGAAACTCAATAAAACAACTCACAGTAGAGCTTACGCTGTACAGCAATTTACCTCAGACAGACTGCCAGACGCTGCTCTGGGTCAATAGGGTCAATGTAGTTGATCCTCTGCCTGCGCAAATCTAGTTAACCTTATTGAAAAAGTGTTTTGTCGTCGTTAAATTATCACACCCCTGAGTGTAAAGTCCTTAAGACTGGATATTGCCAGTGTGTGTTTATCACAATGTGGAGAAACAAGTATGTACTCTATATACAATCATATTGAGGAGACTCCTCCCATTTGCATTCTGTCCTGGTGCCAAAGGTCCTGATACATGCGTGTGTGTCTTTGTCAGTCAGGAAATGTTACAAGTTGAAGATGAGGTCACTGTCATTGTGTGCTTGGATGTCTGAGTATTATCACTGATCAACGTCCCCCCTCCCATGATTAAGGGGTCATAAGTGGACTATTTAATTTTCCGGGTCCTCAGGCTGTGAGACTCCTAAATTAGGATATATGTGTGTTTTTATTATGTCGCAAAATGGGACTACCAACTGCATTTGGTTGCCCAACCCTGTTGCACAATGACAATAAATGAACCTTCTACCTTTGTAACCTGTAAGATTTATTGTTCATCAATCAGAATCTTGAGGTCAAAGGTCACAGTACCCTCCCCAAAAACATACGATTTATAACTGTAGGTTAAAGTATGTCTGATAAATCAAAACATAGTCATGTTCTTTTCTCCAAATGAAAGATAAAACACACCTTATGTCCACAGATCTTCAGATAGATGATTTATCAATACCTTGGGCCCCACCTTGTCCCAACATACATTGCATGGAAAAACAATCACGCAACGGTGTTTAGGATTTTCTTCTCTCCCACAAAACGTCATGGTAAAATCATCTCAGGGCTTTCTCTTAGTGTGTGTTTATCATCATATCAGATGGGGGTTATCTCGACCATCATTCAGCTGAAGCACATGTGTGTTATTCCCCCATACCAATGGTGTCATCTTTCACATTGGAAGACATAAAATAACCTCAGTCATTGTTGACTGAGACAACAGTATGAGAATTACACACATCCTTTATCTGCAAAAAAAGTAGAGACAAATTAATTCAACTCATGACAGCTGAGAGCTGTATTTCTCACAACTCAGAATAGAGTGGTGAAACCAAGAGGAATCCTACTAACTAAAAGACACTCTAATAAGACAATTATTTAGGAATCTTGCTAGCGAGCTAGATAGCACTATCTTTAGCTGGTAACTTAGCATTTGCTATGCTAACTGTACCTGGTCCTGCCGGGTCTCGCTGTTCTCCATTTCAAACCCTTTGTCCAAATACTGTCACATGGCTCAAAAAAATGACATCAGATTTTTGCCTCGGAAAGTTTGATAAACCTCACCAAACCCAACCTCAAAATCCGCTCCGTGCATCAACAGTAAAAAAAGCTGTAGCAATATGCTGTTTATTAGCACTTCTGTCATATTTGTGTTTCATTAAATCAGTCATACACGTTACCGTCCAACTTCTATCTGTTGAGGTGTTGCTATAGGTCTGTATGTGCAAAATGCCGGCGTAATGCATTGTTAATAACTGGTAATGTTAACAGTTAACCTGGCTGGAGCAAACCCCATTAAGTGTTGTGACTTGTTGTACTGGAAAGCATTCAACTCAGGTATGACTTAATTTCCTGCTCTGGCTTCCGATTTCAAAGGTAAAAGTAACGCACTGTTATATAAACGAGGTTGAAACACATCAGCATTACAACACTGAAGTTTGCTGTTGTAGTATCTCGTGTCTCTCTCTCTCGCTCTCATCATTCAAACCTGGGTGTGGAGCCAGTAGTTGTTTTTTTTCACAGCTCTGGTTTGAACGAAGCTGTGTTCAGACCAGGTTTGGACAGACAGGACTTCTCTGAGCCTTCAGGGTACAGTACAAAAGCAGGATAGTACCGTAACTGATGTCGCTGTACAGTTTCTCCCAGAAAGTGAAGCTGAAATGGTTCTTGTGTAACTGTGCTTGTAAGGTACTATCAGTTGAGTTTAAAGTAACAGTTAAATTAAATCTTGGATTTATCCAGCACTAAACCTGCAGTAACTGAACCTATGAAAGCAAATACTATATCTGATCCAGGTTTTACCGTAAAGGAACACCTGTCAATCTTTTAAGAAACATAAAAAAAAAAAGAATGGCCTACTTGTCGACAATCAACAAATGGTTGATTCATTAAAATCGTTGACAGACAAAAATGTAACCAACCATTCATTTATCATTTAAGTCAAGTCAGAGGATTTACTTAATTTCTGTTTTACATGTGTTAATTTAATATTTTGGTGTTTTGGACTTTTGCGCAGACCAGACAAGGCATCTGAAGATGTCACCAGGGAAGCGGGTAAAAGCGCCAGGTGAACTAAGAAAATAAGTATGGATGAAAGATGAGCTGCAAAGTACAGGAGTACCCAAGTGGGAGACAACCAAAGAAAGGAAGCAGAGATACAGTGATGAGAGAGGCGGTGGAGGGGGAATTATGAAAGCTACGGGAGAGGAGATGAAAGAGCGATGAGGGAGGAGAGAAAAGGAGAGATGGTGAGTGATGGAAAGACAGGAAGAGTGGGAGGGACGATGATGACAGAGAGAGGAGGGAAGGAAGGGAAAGGTGCTGACTGGCAGAAAGAGTGTGTATCTCTCTGCTCACATGCCTCGTCCATGAGGTAGATCTTTCATTTCAACACACACACACACACACACACAAACACCACACATATAGTGTATGTAATTATTTATTTATGAAAGGAACACTAGAGAGGTGTACTCAGTAGAGTGCAGACTTCAGCAGGTGTGTCTGCAACAACCACTGCTTTACTGTGTGATTGAATACAACCCACGATTGGCTACACCCCCATCCATACACTAATGGGCGTTGTATACGACATTTCATACAATCTTGCCCAAAAAAAAAATTAAAGTCACTTTTGGCTAAACACACTGTTCAAAACAAGAAAATTGTGCAAACTCCACCCCCCACAGTGTCTCTGGGTGGTCGTAGATACACTCAGCTGTGTTATCACCATTATCACAGCTGTGCATTCACTACTCTTAACCGCCTTCCTGGAGAGTGAGGAGTCAGCAGGCTGTTAATGGCTGTATAAAACAGACAATGAAATGTGTTTTGAGTAACCAACCATGAGAGGTCCTTGAGCCATACAGCCATAACTGGCCACCGAAAGATTATTCGCAGTTTGCTGCAGCAGAATGCGAGCGTAGCCGTGGACAGACACAGAGGTGCACACTCACTCACGTATAGACACACACACGACCGATTCTCCTGGAGGACACAACAACTGAAAAAGTCACTTGTGCGGCAACTCTGATCCAAATAAGGGTCATTGGCAAATTTTCTCACTACGGTGAATGTTTTTCGTCATCTTGTTTGATGCTTCCAATCATCACGTCTGTCAAAACAAAAGTGTGCAAACTGGGGGCACTGGGGGCACCCCCCCTCCTCCCCCGACTGTGTCTCTCGGTGCTCTGGGGGTCGTAGATGCACTCAGCTGTGTTATCACTATTATCACAGCTTTGCATTCACTACCCTTACCGCCCCTCGGAGAGTGAGGAGTCAGCAGCCTGTCAATGGCTGTATGAAACAGACAATAAAATGTGTTTTGAGTAACCAACCATGAGAGGTCTTTGAGCATACAGCCATAACTGGCCACCGAAAGATAATTCGCAGTTTGCTGCAGCAGAATGCGAGAGTAGCCGTGGACAGACACAGAGGTGCACACTCACTCACGTATGCACACATGCACACACACAAACACATGACCAATTCTCCTGGCGGACATAACAACTTAAAAAGTTACTTGTATGACAACAGCAACTGTGATCCAAATAAGGGTCATTGTCTAATTTTCTCGCTATGGTGAATGTTTTTCCGCCACCTTGCTTGACGCTTTCAATCATCACATCTGTCAAAACAGTTGTCTCAGCAAGGCAGAAGTGATGCTGGGGCTGTAAGTATACATAAACATGGTATTTGAGGAGTGAGGCTGAGCAGGAGATAGTGAACAAATATATATTGTATGAAGTATTTTGTGTTTTGATTTCTTCCAGAACCATTCCACTCATATTCCCTTTTAGGTGCTACAGTACGAAGCAAAGCCTGATTAATGGCTGAAGACAGCTCCTCCACAGTACATCACACGGTACGTCACATTACAACATCATAGCTTCCATTCAGTATTCAAGCTCTTTCTTCAGCTACCTTTTTGGCGTCTGTCCTGTCTGAAAAAACAGTTTGCAACATGTATATCTTTTACAGTTTGGTCGAGTGAAAGAAAAGTATTATCAAACTCTGATGCTAGTCAATTTTGCATCAAAATTTGGAATATTGAACCAATCTTAATTTGATGAGCGTGAATCGACTTTGAAGTTATTTTAGTCATGGTCGTGGTCATTTTCCTAAATCCCAGAACACTGTCGTCCATGCAGCCGGATCTTGGTGCAGGAAAGATAAGGTGCAAAAATCTGGACTAGGTGGTTTTGGTTATTATAGCAGCAGGAAACAGTATAGTTTGGTCTATTTGGTCCAGGTACACATACAGGATGTACTTGTACAGACCGGACCTTTTTTTAGCAAAACAAATAAGTAGCACCAAAAACCCAGATGAGGCTGGTAATGTTTCAGTTGTCCTTGTGGACGTTCACTGCTGCTTCACATGCTTTCAATCAAATTGTGTAAGATAAAAACAAACGTGGTTTTACAGACAATTGGTTCTGCTCTGCAACAACGATGACATCTAATGTGAAGAAATGTGTGCTGTATTACCACAGCTGAAACAGGCTTATTAGTACATTTCAGCCACATGATTCACATACATATAGCTGCATTATAGATCGGTCCCACCACTCGAGGAAGCCACTCACTACAGAGGCAGGCGGCCTGTTATTTCTGAAGACGTTTTAAAGCTGTTCAGCTTTACTGGATATTGGATTCAGTGGAAAGTAACAGAGAGGATTAGAAGAGGAAACTCACCAAAAGGACCTTGAGACCGATTCACACTGGCACGCTAAGAGCTCAGCTCAACTTCCTCATCTTTTTCCCTTCACTGTCATCGCTCACTAATGTTCCTTGACTGATCAAACACTTGGCTGGGAAAAATTGTGGAGCATGGCTTTTGATCCCTTTGAATAGCTGAAGTCATTTTTAAGTGTAGAAACACTATTCCTACGTCAGCAACAGCAAAAAAACAACATTGCCTTGTCCAATGTTGTTTTTAAATTCAAAGTCAGTTCAGTAACATGACAAGACCAACAAAAACAAGGATTATGTTCAGTTGGACTGAAGAATTCTAACCATGATTTAATTCTCATTAGCATATGTTCTATTGGAAGAAGTGACATTGTGTCAGGAAAACAAATGAAAGACATTGTCAGCGAATGTTTTGCAGTATGAGCATTTTGCAACTTATAGATATACGCTCATTAAAAATCAAAATGGAATCTGTGTAGCAAAATTAGCAACAAAAAAAAAAAGATGTATGTCACAACTCTGTACAACTTCTTACATACAAAGTCATGAATACCACATTTGGATGATGGAGAGTTGAGGACAGGTGAGAGCAGAAAGAACAGCTGACAAGGAGCGACTTTGAGACAGCAAACTATAGACCAGAATGGGTTCTGCATAGGAAGCATAAAGGGATGGATACTTTAGGAGTCATGGTGTGGCAGGGAGAGGAGGATGTGGAGGGTGAAAAAGAGGAAGGTATAGGGCAAGGACAGGAAGAGGTGGGGAGAGGAATGTGTTGGGGCGAGACAGACAGGAGGATATGGCCACACTGACTGCAATGTGTTTCTTATCTCATGCGAAAGACAGAGAGACAACATCGAAAGTATGCTGTCACAAATTTCCCTGTTAAATTACAGTAAACTACTGGCAGCTACTGTAATTCTACAGTGTACCTACTGTAATCTACAACAACAGTTTTATAATGTAAAAGTTACTACAGTACTGTTCTGTATAAAAAAAAGCCATTATACTGTTATTTAAGTGTTCCTACTGTAATATCCATGAACAGTTGAATACTGCAAAATGCATGAAAGAACTATAGAATATGATATGTACAGTATAACACTGAACAGCTGATGATTATAAACTATTACAGTTCAAAATTAAAACCCCTGAAAATTGCTGGCATAGAAACGACTCCGACAACAGATGTCCTTACAATATTTAACTTTTACTAAAGCCAATGCAGTATCAAACACATTAAGTAACTGACAATTTAAAGTGATTTGCATTTTTGCAAAATACAATTAACAACATCACCATTCCTCATAATGAGTTCTAGTCCATATACCCTGAATTTAGTTTCTATTTTTGATAACATTTTCTATAAACCCCATGTCCATAATGCATTACAAACATACTTATTTTGCGTAATAATCGGCTTATAGGACTGTATAGTTATAAACTCATAAGTATTCACAATGCTTTACAACAATAATCATAACAAATTATAAAGCAATTTATAATAACTTAAAAGGTAAATTATCATAATATAAATATGAATTGTGTTTTTTAAGTAAAGTGAAAAAATATAATTAAATAATTGTTTCCTATACTTTAAGCAAACAAGATTATAAAAAAGATTATAATGTATTACAACTATGGGATTTACAATACACTATGGTCCTTGCAATTGAGAAGTATTGTGATACTTGACTTCACAAGTTATTATTAAATGCTTTTTAATATGTTATGATTGTTGTTCTCGGGTTCTCAACCATCTGTATGCAACTCATGTACCCTGCCTTCAAGATCCATGTTACATCAGGTATGAACATTAATGCCATAGAAAGCACGATTGAGACAACTAGATGGAACTATACTGAATTGACATTTTTGAGACTTGTTACCTTAAAATGACAACAGTAACATCTGGTTGCAGTGTGGGCTGTTCCTCTTCCTTCCTCCTGTGTGAGGTCCTGTATGGGGATGTAATGTGGTCTTCTTAACGCCCCACTCAAAGTCCAGGACTTTGTTTATGAAGGCGACTACAAAGGGATTCACAGCTGCTGACTTTCTCTGGACCAGCTTCCCTGTATTCTTTGACACCACTTTTCCCTGGTTGGCATCTGTCCCCCTCTCAGGGTTGAGACCTGTATGTATGTATGTAATAACAGAGACAACATATAAGATATTAGGTGTGGTAAATTAAGATTATTTGCACTTATCTCATTATAAAGACCTCTGTGTCTACTAAACATGAGAGAATAATCTTATTTATAGAAACAATTTGATCTTTTTTGAAAAAAGGAACAGACAGAATGACTAATGTTCCATATATACTCCATGCCTTGCTTACCCAGCCGTATCAGTCATGGACTCGCTGGAAGGGTCAGGGTGGCAGACATCTGTAGAACATGGACAAATGTGGACTAATGTGTGTATAGTGATAGTAGACATTAAAAACAAAAAACAAAACTTAAATCAGCAAGGAGTGAGTATCAGTCCCTCATTTCTTTGATGGAAGTGGGCCATCATCAGCTCTTATTGGCATCAGCTTGCATAGTAAGCATGTTTCCCCTCCCTGTGTGTGGAGAAAAGCAACATGACATCCTACAAACCATTTTACTTGAAGTAACTTTAGCCCCACTATAAATGTTAAAGTAGAGCCCAGGCCCTTAGCCTACGTAGATTTTACAACACAACAATATGGGATCACATCGTATGTCGGACCTTTGATTTAACATGAATTAAATCTAAATTAAATGAACATAGCAAATTATATAGCCTAAGTTAACAAAGCCTTTATGTTGAATGCAAATGACCAAGCTAACGTCAGCTAACTTAACTCAGTTTGTTGATTCGATTGCTGAGAAATTCAATCCAGCGGCTATGAAAATCAAATAACTCGACACGTTAAAAGTGGTTCGACAGAAATATGACAATATCAAATTGTATCCACTCAGCAGCTAAAGGAGAGTTCGGTATTCTAGCTGAAGTTTTGCTGAAAGCGTTTGCATGCATGCTAGCAACGTGCGGTGAACACCAAGTAATGTAAAAAATAAAATAAAAAATCTGTCAAAACAATGTGAATTCAACACAAAATGACATAACTGGGTAACGCTAACTTTGATAACATCCGAATGACCTTAATAAGTAAACCACAGGAGCAGGACGGAGGTCCGCTGCGGTGGGCAGGGTCAGAGTCTGGTCAATATTTGCCTTCTCCAATTCTTCCTCTTCCTCTTATTCCACCTTCTATCTTTGATATAATCACAGATCCATGATATTTAACACCTATTTTAAAATGTCTTTAAGTTGACTGTGTGCTAAATAAGTCAGTGGGACTCGATGCAACGTGATTTTACTCCGATGAGTTATGGGCGGACTCGGAGTCGAAAGAAATAAAATACCGTAGTATACTGCAAAATTGGACAGAATCTTATTGTTGATATTTTCTTTCTTCTAAGGCATCAACATTATACAACTGTATTTAACTGTCTAGGTTGGATCAAGATGCATGAGTCATTTTGATGGTATTATCTCAGCAGTCATGCCACCGCTTGGTTTTTCTGTCTCCGTGTGGTTTCATCTGCGAATGTGAAGCCCTTTGAATGAACTGCTTGCATGCTCAGCAGGATGCTTGCACTTGCACAAGCGGAGTGACTCTTCCCAGCCAGAGTAATGCCAGCAGATCGGCCGGCTGGTCGAAACATAATGTGCTCAAACATTGAAGACGAATCACGGCGTTCAAATGGTCACACAGAGCGTTATCTCTAATCAGTCCTTTTGACCACGTGGATGTTGCTCTGGGCCTCTTGACAGACTTGCTGCAAAATACATCATGAAGAGTAAATACATCATAGAAGCTCTGACTGTGGTCAAAGTGTTTCCTGTTTCATTTAAGTGGGCTTTCTTTCTCAAAATGAAGACTCACTGAAGCAATTCAGTCGGACGTTTGGCAAAGTGTAAAAACTGATGATGCATCACTATAGATGGCAGATGGTGTCCTGTGGAAATATACCGTGACTTATCGCCTCTAACATCACTTTCATTAAGTTGTGCTCGTTCTCGTTTGTGAACCTGTGTTGAACTCAAAACAAACATGCTTCACGTCATCAATACAGATGATTATTGATTCGGCATGCAGCCCGAAATGAATGCATTGTGATGGGTTGTTTAGATGCTGCTAAACTGCTGCAGTTTATCATCCGCACAAAGCCGACAGAAGAGTGTGTTCAATGACGCATGAAAATATTTAGCTCACCTAAAAATATAACATGTAATAATAATACTTGAATGCTGGTTTGAATACACTACAGAGCATGATTTAGTACAGTCAGTTAAATTAGATTTGAGCTGGCGAGCAGATGTTCAGCTGTCTGTATAGCAGAACTCGTATTACTGAACGTACTGTTTGTTGCAGTGTCCTCTAACCTCGATTCAACATGCAAGAGGAAGTATTGTGTGTACTGTGTTCCTATATTGTCTCAATTTACCACAACTACAACCTCGACCCAACCCAAAGGTGTTATAGTTGCTTTAACTGCAACTATACTTGCAACAGTATCTTTTTTAATGCAATAAGATATAACAAAGCATATGAGAATACAGTATAGTATAAAGCATTCAGGTTGAAGATTGTGGTTGTGTTTTCAACTGCTCAACTGCAGCAGTGCAACCACCCAGCAGCCAAAAACTGAAGGCTGTGGTTTTGTACTGCAGCTCTAATGTGTGAATATAAAGTAGGGTGGTGCTGAAAAAGACCTCAGAAAACCTTCCCTGAATAAATTAAAAGGTTTAAAAAAAGCAAATGTTACCCAGAGTGCTGTCAGTCCACTGCAGACATGCAACATACACTAAAAGCCATTCCTTGTCCTCTGATAGGCTACTGCCTTGCTGTGATGTCATGAGGGCTTGCTTATAAAAAAGGGAGACGGAGTCAGCTGCTTCAAAAGGGCAAGTGTGGTCGAGGGCTGAAAGAGTGTGTTTATACATGTACGGGAAAGAGAGAGCGGGGCAGTGTGTGTGTGTGTGTGTGTGTGTGTGTGTGTGTGTGTGCGTGTGTGTGTTTGTGTGACACTCACAACTCAGCAGAAGAGAGCGAGAGACCAGAAGCTCCTGACAAACACATTATGATGACACTTTGTGTTGTGGATTTAAAGGCGTTTGAATGATCAAATCACTGGATTGTAAAGCGCAGGACGGAGCCTGGAGGTAGGAAAACTAACTGGAATGTTAAGTCTGGTGTTTGTACATATATGCATGCATATGTTTATTAAAACATCTATACTCGTGATGACACCACAGCTATTTTAAAAAAACGATTTTAGTGTTTACTGGTTTGGACATTCCAGAATTATTAAATGATTCCACTGGTGAGGGATCAGATCAATGCCATTCAAAAGATCAACAGGTTTTTCTGGAGTTACTAAAACATTTTATATAATTGTATCACTGTAAAAGGAGCAGATTTTCACACTTTTATCAATATGTTGAGCTAAGTTATACCTGAGGTCTTATGTCCAATTTGCAGTTTTTCATACATATATGAAACATATAAATAAATCAGACAAAATTTCCCATATATACATATATATATATGGGAAATATATATATATATATATATATATATATATATAATTGTTATGGTTAGGTTAGGGTTAAACAAAAACAAGACGTCTGATTAACTGATTTATTGACTAAACCTAATTTAGCTAAAAAATGAGTCAGATATCTTCAGTTTCTTTTGTTAGTTTCTCAGATTCAGTAAATCCAAACTAGCTTTCATCTTGAACATATATTGTTTATTTTATCAGGGCAGCAACGTGTTTTATGGCTCAGATGTTAGAGCCTGTGTGCTTTTCACAAAGTGTACAAAGACATCAGTCCTACTAAGCACTGCGAAAGCTGGATGTTCTGTGTGTGTATTTCTTGGCGTTTGTGCTTGTACCCTTGTGTTTGTGTGTGTACTGTTGTGTGCATTTGTGTGTGTTTAAGTGCTCAGTATAATCACCACTACCAAGCTATGTCTGCCTAAATATTTGGGGATATTTATGTAACAGCAAATCTTTTGTGTTTGATTATACCTCAGAGAGCTGGACAAGTTTCTCTGTGTGTGTGTGTGTGTGTGTGTGTGTGTGTGTGTGTGTGTGTGTGTGTGTGTGTGTGTGTGTGTGTGTGTAGCTGTTTAAACAGCTAAGGCAAGGCAAGGCAAGGCAAGGTAAGTTTATTTGTATAGCACATTTCAACAACAAGGTAATTCAAAGTGCTTCACATAAAACCATTAAAAGCATCAAAACATAAGGCATAAGAAAAGGAGATTTAAAAACAATTAAGGCAAGCGAAGGCAGAGGGTAGAGCAGAGTGAGCCCTGCAGAGTGAGCAAAGCCTTTTTTATAAGCTTGACTATATTAGTCAGGTAGCTGCCCAGATTATTGATCTGTTCAATGGGGGCAGTGGACAGTCACAAGGCACCATTAAAGGGTCATCAGTGTGAAAGGTGACAGGGTAATCTTCAAGCCTCACGAAGAAAGCAACAAATGCAGTTAACATTTTACAAACATGAATAAAAAAGTCGTTCCTTTGGTTATAAATAACCTAGTATTGGATTGAGCGCGGTGCATCATCATCTGTCAGGGGCAAGACCGGGCTGTGCCTCATTCATTACAATGGAAACAGCCTTCTAAGCATCCATAATGAAAGATTGATTTCTAAAATGAGTCTGCAGTCAACTTTCCAACAGATCCATCACTTGCCCCACATTCTGGCACCTCTATGTTATATGAAAATGTGTTGAGACAGTTAGGGAATGATGACAAAAAAAGGAGCCGCAATTTATTCCACTTGTGAAATTAAATTAAAATAATCTTGTCATGGTCCACCCTGGCTTTTTGAGAAAAATCCCAGAATTCAACACCCACTTTGCTCATTGACCATGAACAACTGGGTAAACAGTTGTGAATCAAGGCATCCCTTCACAGCTGGCATCAGCATGTGTTGTGAGTGGTTGGATTGTTTTGGAATAAAGCCAACGCACATATAAATCCAGGTGAGCATGCACACGGAATAACCAGTTGACCAAGCAACCTTTGGAGTTAGTCAGAGCATTACAAACATAAACCCTCTCATAAGAGCAACATGAAAATAAATACACAGCCACCTATGGAACAAACAGGTAGAATGCAGCTTAGATGACAAGCAGCTACTTTATGATGACTTATGATCTGAAACCTTTGCTTACGTAACTCGGGGGGGGGTACAGTACACCCCGACCATCAAGATGAACGCTCAGAGTGGTACACACGGATCACCTGGTGTCTGCTGTCAATGGGGACTCTGCTGTAAAAGAGCCTTCATGCACAGCTAACCTACCCTGTATGAATACAAGTTAAATATTTCGCCTCATGTCTTATTTTCTATGCACATTGTGTAATATTACCATTAAAACAATTATGCACAATTATGAGAAAAATATGCATTGTGATCCAGTCTAGCCAGGCAAGTCGCTTTGTGCTGCGGCATTCCACATAACAAATTATATATATATATGTATTCTACCCACTGCAATATACTGTATGTCAAACTCACCCAGAGCCAGAAGGTGCAATAAGACATTTCATGCATTGCCTGGTCTTCGCTCTGCCAATGTTGCTGCAACTGCTCTTTTGCAAACACCTCTAATAGCTAGAAGCCCAACGTAAACAGGAACCTCTCTGCATGTCATCCCTCCTCTCTCACTCCCGCGTGTATATGAATCCCACGGCATTTCTTGACAAGACCCGCCCTGTGTAGCTAGTTGAGGCAGAGACGGTTGGCGAAGGTTAGGCATTGACCTCAAGTAGTTTGAGTCAGGATAGCTCACCTGTCACGGCATGAGACATGGGACATGGGACTACAGAACTCATTTTTCATCTGGAAATACTGCTCCAATTTGGATGCAGTTCGGCAGGTTCTTCAGCTGAAAGAATTATCTCTTAATATACAAATACTGTTACTCTGTTTAGATCCATATCACATCACACACTTTCTCTGAGAAGCAACAAACCCCAAGCAAGAAGCATGCAAATCGCTGATGTAAATAAAGACTTGAAACCTGAGCTGGAAACTACAACACTTGCTCTGTCTTAATCCATGATGAAGAACGCTGTGTGTTCTGGCTGTAGATCATGGAACTTGAGAGTGCCATCTCAGCACCGGCTAACCAATCACAGAACAGCAACTCCTCCCAGGCGTCTGATTGGTTGGCGAGATCTTCGGAGTACAGCGATGCAGAGCTGGTGCTGCTGGGTGTTGCAATGGGTATTCTGGTTCTGGCCATAGTATTTGGTAAGTTACAGAGCATTTAATCATTTCAGTTAGTTGATGGTTTGTTGGATGAATTCATTAGAGTATCAAGACTAAAATATATATATATATGTTTAAAACTTTTTTTCCTAAACGTTAAAATACTCTGAATCACTTTTCTTCTGTCCAGGTAACGTGCTGGTGATTACAGCCATCGTGCGGTTCCAGCGGCTCCAGACAGTCACCAACTTCTTCATCGCCTCGCTGGCTGTTGCCGACCTCATCATGGGTTTGGTTGTGGTCCCCTTTGGCTCCAGCTACATCCTGCTGGGAACCTGGCAGTTTGGAAACTTCATGTGCGAATTCTGGACAGCAACTGACGTGCTGTTTGTGACGGCCAGCATCGAAACCCTGTGTGTGATTGCTGTGGACCGCTACCTCGCCATCACCTCGCCGCTTCGCTACCCGACGCTACTCACCAGGTATGACCAAGACATTTTATTCTTCATAGAATACCACACAAACCTTTGTATGAGGAGGCGTTGACTCTCTACATGTTCAAGCTTTCCAGCATGTTGTACATCGAGCCACACGCCAACCAGTATTATCACAGCAGGTGTTTTCATCTTCCGTCCAAAACCCATTGTGACATCCTTTTTTGGGGGTGTGGCCAGAGGTGCAACATACTGGAAAATCTGAACACAAGTGCCATGCTAACTACAATCAAATTTAGGATGTGGCTATAAGAGAAGGTTTGTTAGTTAACAAACTGAGTCTATCATGTTGCTTTTAGAGCACCTATATTACACTTTTGTACAGCCAACATTTTGTAAAATCAAATTATCTCACCTGTCTGTTTTCACTCACACAATATTCTACAATATGTTAACTCTCATGTCTCCTTCCGCTGACCAGGGGTCGGGCCTTCGCAGTGGTCCTCGGGGTTTGGGCAGTGGCCTCCCTCATCTCCTTCCTGCCCATCCATCTGAAGTTGTGGGTGTCAAATGATAAGAAAGCTCTCCAGTGCTTGGACGATGAGTACTGCTGTGATTTCAACACCAATGCGGCGTACGCGGTGTCCTCCTCAATCGTGTCCTTCTACATTCCGCTGGTGGTGATGATTGTCCTGTATACCCGTGTCTTCCAGGAGGCTCAGAAACAGCTGGAGAAGATCAGAGGGAGGGAGAGGCACTTTTATAACTTGCATTTTACGGCACAGCTGACTTATCCCGATGATAGTCCAGCAATGAATAGACTGGCAGGAACTGAGGTGGGAGAAGAAGCAGGAGAGGACAGACTAAACATGCAGAAAACAGGAGGGATAGACAATGTTTTGGTGGAAAAGTCTGGCGAGAACAGAGCAAGGACAGAAAAAGGGGAGGGAAGACACTCTGCCGCAAAGCGTCTTAAGTTCTGTCTGAAGGAGCACAAGGCTGTGAAAACTCTGGGGATCATCATGGGAACCTTCACGTTGTGTTGGCTACCCTTCTTCATCCTAAACATCCTTGTGACCTTCCTCAACTTGGGGGACATCAAGCTGCTCTTCAGACTCCTGAACTGGCTAGGATACTCCAACTCGGCCTTCAACCCTCTCATCTACTGCCGCAGCCCCGACTTCAGGCACGCTTTCCAGGAGGTACTCTGTTTGAGGAGCAAATGGGGGAGCGGGGGAGGGAGGAGGGGATGGGGATGGTGCAGGGACAGGGACAGGGGTCGTTACCCCAAGCCCCCAGGTAGGACCAATGGGAACTCAGACCTGAATGGTGTCAGGGGGCTGGACGTTCAGCAGAGGTCAGGGTGGAAGGGCAGTTTGGAGAGCTCTATCCAGGACAGCTCACTGACTCTGGCTCCTCCGGCTTCTTGCCGTGAGCAGGTTTTAGAAGTAGCTCCTGGTTCCCTGACGAACTGGCCGGCTGACAGTTCTGCTAATGGGAGCTGTGAGGATAGCCTGGCTTCTATTGCTTGACCGATTAAGACATTAGACTTTACACTGTGTGTGCTGAGTCGTGCCGTGCGCATCAATTTGATGGTGCTCAAAATGTTTGTTTTGGGTTGAGAACGACTTCAAATTTCACATCGCTGTCCTTCTTTGCTGCTGTAGTATTCCTAATAACAGCTACACAAGTAAACTATGTTCAGCAGTATTAGTAAGCATTTGGAAAGGTTTGACTTAAACCCTTAAAGTGAATTTCCAAGACATCTTAACACAACTTATTGAGGTACAAAAAGGCTGTACACAATGCAAAAGTATACAAAAAGTACAGCCTCAAAAATAATGACTGCATTAGCGAAGTAAAACTAAACATTACGAGCTTCACCACATTGGTACAATGCGGTTATTATAGGAAGATGTCTCTATTATTTTGTTCACCCCCAGTTTATACCAACAGAAAGGTGATGTTTTAATTGACAGCCATTTAATTGCCTACCACTGAATTACAGGACAAATATAGAAGTCAAATATTTAAGGACAATTCTGCTGTTACATGTGAATGACTGCTCCATAATGGAATTCCCAAATAGTCCTTTATTAAAAGCAGTCAAAGATGAAATTCTTTGCCGTTGATTAGAAGTGTAGAAAAATGAGCCACTGGCAGGAAGGTTGCTGGTTCAAATTCCTCTTGCACACTGTCAGGCTCCTCACAGCTACAATGAAAGCCTCATTTCGTAAAGGTTTTGCAGCACCAACTGCTTACTGCTTAATGGTAAAAGATTCAGACTGTATTGAACAACATCTACGGTGGGCGCCATAGTTGTTGTAGCAGTGTATTGCTCAAGAACAACTGATCATTTTCTACACAAACTCACCACACTTGCAGTGCTAATAGCCTTAAGGGTTTGGCACAACCAGCCAAATCCCATGAAGCTAAAAAGTCTTATTTGAAATAGAGGGTTTCATTTGAGGCTCACTTATCATAACCTCCTCAGATCTTTGTTTTTCATTCCTGCCTGATAAACATCACAGCTGGTCCAAGATAATTTACTGGTGTATTTTTGTGTATGAGACAAACATCTGAGACTTGTGACGATCATAACTTCCTTGGTGTTCACTTTCTTTCATCGCATATTAGCTGGAACAATTTTCTCTCCAAATATCAGCATACCCACTCGTTGTGTTTATCCTACCAGATGTTAGATCTGAACATTGTTATCTGTCAGAGATTACTTTCATGCAGTGGGATGTGTTTTCATAACATAGTCAATAAGTGTTTGGATTAGTTTTTACATCTTTATTTTCCAAATTCAAAGTGATGATGACAAAGTAGCCCGCATACAGTTTATCTATAAAGACTACCCAGAATCATATTACATTATACCCATTGTGAAAATAATCTCCCCAACCCTGCTTTTATATGTATATATAGTCAATGTGTGTGCGTGTGTGTGTGTGTGTGTGTGTGTGTGTGTGTGTGTGTGTGTGTGTGTGTGTGTGTTGTGTGTAAAATTACACCTGAACAAGTTATTGAGGGTCAATAATTGTCATGTGTGTGATGTAAATATGATCTCCACATGTGTGTGTGTCTGTATGTTTTGTGTACTTTACTATTGAATATTTGTATTTAACCGTAATGTGTGTGAGACTAACTAACTGTTGGAAAATATATATTTTTTAAATATCAACTTCAATAACATATCTAGTTCTCAAAAAAAGAACAAAAGAGTTGTTTTAATGTTGTATTGTGTCTGTTAATACATGTGGAGTTTAAGCAGCACTGAAACACGAGTCTACACTCAAAAAAAAGATTTGTCATTAACTGTATATTTGTCTTGAATTACTGAGACAAACTAAAAGTTGTCAAGTGTTTAGCTTTTAACCAGAGGAGTGGATTCTATTTTCTACCTCCGTCAGACTCACATGAATGTCTTCTCATCTCTGCAAATATTTTATTCGTAAGCTGTTCGATATTTTTGTGAGTAAAAGAATGAAGTTTTGACATTGTATTGTTCGAATCTGTTGCTCAGGTATGTGGGTGATCTCAAGAGAGAAAGAGAGAGAGAGAAATAAGGTTAACATGAGCTTGATATGTCACAGCTTGCTTTCATTCAAACAGCCCGGGGAATCGGGGTTATTTGGGCCAAAGGACCAGCTGACTTTGTGATTTGATGTCGATGAAATTCTTATTTTCTTCAGTTACAAATGATCAGGAAACAGTTTTTTAGACTGGATGCTCATCTAATCCTTCCTTTAAACAGTTCCAACTACTGCATTGCACAGAAAAACAGTGTGACCACAAGCATGCTGTTGACAAAGCAGAGCGTTCATCCAAAAGTAAAATCTAATTTAATCTAATTTTCATCAGGAATATGACAAATTACAATAACTGGTAATTTTGGGCGAAATAAATCATCAAAAGGCTCTTTGTCAACAAGAAAAATGAGACCAGGAAATGTGATTCTCGTCATGCTGCAACTTTAACCTTTTTAACTTAAGCTCATGGGACAGAAGCTTTTTGTGCTTATTCAGTCATCCAAGTTATTCATGAAGACTCAACCCAGTCTGTTTGCGTTCAAGTCAAAGTGTGTGTGTAGGTGTGTGTGTGTGTGTGTGTGTGTGTGTGTGTGTGTGTGTGTGTGTGTGTGTGTGTGTGTGTGTGTGTGTGTGTGTGTGTGTGTGTGTGAGGCATGACGTACAGTGACAGGTGCAGGCGGTCACAGCAGCTGCAGTATCAGCTGCTGCAGAGGGAATACAATCAGCTATACTGCCTTAATTCACACACACGCAACCTTACAGTTCGATGGGAAAGCTCTCTGTGTCTTGTGTCTGTGAATGTGACCTGTTTCCATGGAACAAGTTCCTACTTAAATATGTAAAGGTCGATGTACCTAGTATGCATGTTTCCTTAGCTGTATCTATCAGTGTCCTGTCTTTCTTGTGTTTGTTTTTAGTATTAAAACATGCAAAGGGGTTGTCTTCTGAGCGTTTGCAATTGTTGTGGATTGTGTCTTTTTTAACCGAGCACCAAATACTTTTACTGAAGTCTGTCGCACCACAACTAGTGTACCGAACATGAATAAACGGCAACATGGCTGCATCAAGATGAGTCAACTACTGGAGGTCCATGAGAGCAACATTTTCATCTGGTGCTATGTTACCCTTTTAATTTGTGCCGAAAGTTTCAGCTCAAGTCGCATTGCTCTGACCTTGGCTTTGGAGAGGATCTTGTGAAAAAAGAGTGGTGGTTTGATTACATGAAAGAGTTAATTCTTAGCATTTAATTTGAGCAACCATTTTTGATTAAAATAGATTCATATTATTAATTTAATATGAACTGAACCTCAGTGATCATGTTCTAACGTTTGGTTAACCCTATCAGGCAGATTTGAACACATGGATATAAATAGCAAATAGCATCTTTTCTCTTTCTGAGTACGTATCTGTTTACAACACTACCCCCTTAAGCTTTAACCTAATTTAAGTTCCCTGTGTTGTCACATTTTTTGCATTAAATTAAGATGAAGAAACAGACTAATTAACAGCTTTAAATGTTTTACACCCTGCCACCTTCCTTTGTCACAAAAAAGTGTCTGCCCTGACTTCCCTTGCAAACATTTGTCTGGGTGTGTCTGTGTTTTATCCTGTTACGAGGTGTTAACTGGCATTGTAAAGGTGGCAATTGGAAATTATATATATACTGAGTGAACAGTCACCCACAAAGACACACACACACCCCTGTTGACAGGCAGATGCAGTTTAATCCTAATAGATCAAAACAGAGACCCTCTGGGCTGTGCCTCAGGCCTTTGTACACAGTACACAGGGCTGAAGGTGTGCCCTCTAGATAAACACACACACTCCCTCGCGGCCTCTTTCTAATACCTGTAAAAAAGGCACAGACATGTAGTTACACTGTACATCCTCAAATGCATGCATATGCAAATGTGTAAGCATGCGTATAGGCTCTCTCATGCCATATGTGAAAAACACGCGTAAACCAGAGGGACACACATGTGCACACACTGGCTATGCAGAATATGCAGAATATATGTGCACAGATACACAATGTCCTGAATGTGTGTAAGAGAGATGTGCCAAGTGTATCTTATGATCACAGAGAGTTTATAGATAGTGAGCGTGTGTTGCTGCCTGAACTGTAGCCAGCCCAACATGTCCGGCCAAAAAGCAAAAGAGACGGTAAGAATCAACAGATATTCTGTCGGTGTCACACACACTTTGTTCTCCAAAAATGATGTGAAATCCAAAAGCTGTGTTGTATGTCTAAAGGTGCAGTTTAAGTTGGGGGGGGAGGGGCTTTTCAACCGCTAAAGTCAGCGATCCTTTCTCTAAGATGGCAGCAAACCTGCACAGTGTCTCTAGTTGCAACACGTTCATATCTATATTTATTTTATTCTTCACTTGGAGGGTTAGTTTTGCACTTCTTCGTCACAAATAGGAGTTGCAGATAGACAGAAACAGACTATAAAACACAGCACTGGAGTTGCATTGACACTATATAAAGCAAGGTTCTAAGGCAGCTTTCTTCCTACTGTATTTTTTCCAGTTTTAAAGAATATAGGGTGACAGCATGTCCTTGCAGGTGTGATCCCGGATCACTGCTCTTGTACAGTGGACTACTGTTTGTCTCAGAGACATTACACTGTGATTGTCTGTCCTTGGGTGCTCAGGTGGGGGCATCTGGGAGTGAAAGTGAGACACTGACAGATACAGACAAACCCACACAAAGCATCTGAGGAATATGGACAAACAAATTTAAAATCCATGTTTAAGGTAATATCATAATAACGGTAATAATATGGTATTCAACAACGTTTCGGTGGTTAATTTAAGTTTTGCACATCACTTTTGACCTGAGAATGAATAAAGGAAGTGATAATGATGGGATCATGCCCATCTTTGAACTCAACCTTTATTTTAATCTCAACTACACATGTGTAAAGTTTCGTGACTGTATCTTACACGGTTGCGATGCTATAACGGGCACAGAATCTGTTCACAGACATATACTAAAAACCACCTCTGAAGTTCCTGCTACAGTAGATGTTGCCATGATGACACACACACACAACCTTGTACTTCCATCTTTGTGAGGACACTCATGGTCATAATGCATTTCCCATTATCCTCACCTTAACCATCACAACTAAATACTACCTGACAAAACTGATCTTCTGACATTTGTCACAAAAAAAGGACTCCTGCTGCAGCGGCTCCTGAGCGGCGGGATGAATAGCAGAGAGTTAGTTTGTTAGTGGAAAGAAGGAAAGTGGCCAAACTCAGCTTATCCTGCCTGAACATTCCGTTTTTTGTGAAACACAGATGTTTGTTTTCATCTTTTCAGCAGTTTAATGCCGCCATGACATCAGGTGTATTAAAAAACTCTTTCAGAGCCTTGTGACTCTGAGACTCAAGGACAAATTGGTTAATGAGCATGAAGCAGCCTAAACATGATAATCGCTTCCTTGTTATACTGTAGCTACTGATGTCAGGCTCCAAGAGAAAAATCCTGACCGTAGGTGGAGTCCTAAGTGGGGGAAATGACCAACTGCTGTCAAACAGTGCAGAAAGGAAAAATATAGCTTTCACTAACTCAAAGCACTTTTGTATCCCTGCTGTGACTGAAAAGTCACAAAGTTTTCAAAACTAGCAACAGATTTTAACTCAGTTATGGGAACACAACATAATAATAATGATACATTTTATTTGTATAGCACTTTAAAAGGTACTCAACGGCACTTTACATGGTAAAAACAATAGAAGCAATTACAATATAAACAAAAGAGATGACATAACAGTAAGAAACAAAACAAAAACATAGCATCACAGGTTAAAAGCAGATTTAAATAGTTTTAAGTGCAGTTTTTAAAGTGGCAAGTGATAGAGAATGTCTGAGGTGCTGGGGGGGAGTTCCAGAGGGAGGGTGGCAGCGATGGAGAAGGCCCTGTCCCCCCAAGTCCGATGCATGGAAAGAGTAGGGGGGGTAAGGAGGTTGGCATCGGCGGATCTGAGGTTGGGAGCGTGTCGATGCAGGATGTCCGAAAGGTATGAAGGGGCGAGGTAGTGAAGGGCTTTGTATGTAATGAGGAGAATCTTGAACTGGATTCTTTGCTGTATGGGGAGCCAGTGGAGGTTTTGAAGGACTGGGGTGATGTGATCTCTGGTGCGGGAGTGGGAGAGCAGACGGGCAGCTGAGTTCTGGATGTATTGTAGTTTGTTGATGATTTTGGTGGATGAGCCGTAGAGGATGCTGTTGCGGTAGTCCAGTCGAGAGGTGATGAAGGCGAGGATGAGTGTTTCAGCGGCTGAGGAGGAGAGGGAGGGGCGTAGACGGGCGATGTTTTTGAGATAAAAGAAAGCCGTTTTTGTGATGTGATTGACGTGACATTCGAAGGAGAGGGTTTGATCAAAAATTATACCAAGGTTACAGTTATGTGTGGCAGCAGGGACAGTGGTGCCATCGATGCAGAGAGAGAAGTTGTGGGATTTGTTTAGTGATTTGGGGCCAATGATGAGGATTTCAGATTTGTTGCTATTGAGTTTGAGAAAGTTGGCTTGCATCCAGGTCTTTATGTCTTTGAGGCAGTTGGTGATGGTGGAGTGGGTGGTGGGGGTGATGGATTTGGTCGAGATGTAGAGCTGGGTGTGGTCAGCATAGCAGTGGAAATGGAAACCATGGTTGCGTATGATGTCGCCAAGGGGGAGCAGGTAGAGGATGAAGAGGAGGGGACCGAGTACCGAACCTTGGGGGACACCTTGAGAGACTGGGGCTGAGTCAGATTCAGTAGACAGGGAGGAGTTGATGACAGAGAGCGGGAGACAAGCCATGACTGAATTGGGAGGGATGGGGTCAAGGTTGCAGGTCGGAGTCTTCATGCCAGACAGTGATTTATTGAGATCTGAGGGGGAGATGAGGGAGAATCGGGAGAGTGACTGGTCGGTTAGTGGGGGATTTACAGATACAGAGTTGGGGGAACAGAGCTGGAAGTGGCCAGTTGGTTGTAGATGGTCTCAATTTTGTCTTTGTAGAATGACAGGAATGAGTTACATTTCTCAGCTGTGGAGGAGTGGGAGAGATTGCCCATAGGTTTGAGAAGTTTATTTATTGTGGAGAAGAGGACCTTGGGGTAGGCGGAACCGGAGTGATGATGCCAGAGTAGTAGGTGGAGCGAGCAGTATTGAGAGCCAGTTTGTATTGCTGTATGTACTCCTGCTAGTGTGTGTACTGTGAGGCAGGGTTTCCAACCACTCAACATTACACTACATCAGTTCTGATATTGTAGCTTTGGTCTATAAATAAGGCCTCTCGTATCTTGCTCACTCGTCAGTAACACACTGACCAGGCGACGGACTGTAAATCAGACCCTTGATCTGGTTTTGGATCACAGCCCCGATCATTCAAGCAGAGTTTTTTGTGGGGGTGGAGTAGCAATGAGTCCTTTATTTTACACTTAAAGCTCTTAAATTATTTTTAGAGGTACGAGTAGGTGTTATTTTGTTATACCATTGGAAAGGACCAGATTAGCTGTTTCCCCCTGCTTCCAGTCTCTATGCTATGCTAAGAAATGTCTCCTGGGCCTGGCTGTAGCTTCTCATCTTTCAATGCTAGGATAGACAGGATAGATGATAAACATGGCGGACACTGGAAGTGAAGCATGTCAGGGACACCTATGCTGGGCTGCACCCTATCTGACACACTATGCCTCAGCTGTAAGTTTGTTGCTTCTCCTGATGGTGCGAGAACGAGCAGAGAAGCATTCCAGCTGTACTGATCACAAAATGTGCAGTCCATGGTACAAACAGACAGAACCAGCAGATCCTCACAGCTGTTCAGAATATGAAACCCCAAGAAGTCTTTGTACCACTCAAAAACCTAACAACCATCAAACTAAGGGAGCCCCACTAAGCTGTGGATGGTATTTGGGACCTTGGTGGTATTCTGGGAGTTGAAAGTCAAACAGTCCTCGGCTATAGATTATATAGATTAACTTGACAGATCCATATGTTGCAGAGGCAACCAGAGGGTTTACCAGTGAGCCAGGTTAACTTAGCAAGAAGACAGTATTTTATTTATATGTCATATTACATGTATTTCCTTTTCTAAAAAAAATCATCACATTGCAGCAAAGCAATGGAGGCCTGGAAGTACCAAAAGTGGATTTTTAAAAATGTTATATACCAATAAATATGACTTTATGGGGCCTGTACAAATCTATTAAAGACATTTATGTTTTTTGATACATGTTCAAGGGAGCAGCTTCCTTTGGTAGCCTAGCCAGTACTTTAACCAGAAGCTTTAGAAAAGTATGATAAAGATGTAAATTTGCTGCCAATTTGTCCCAGTGGCCCACAGCGGTACCGCAACAAAACAAAAACAAAACCCTGCTGCCCACAAAAAGGTTTTTCCCCATAGAGCACAACTATAACAGATGCATCTAGAAACTACGAACAAGGTCAATTATTACTGTTATTCTCTGGATGATGAATTTTTACTCAATTAACTTTTTTATTCAGAAAACGTTCCCATATTCCACAACAGAATAATAAAAATACAAAAATGTTAACGTGTGCGATGTCATCCAAATGTAAATACTATTTATCATGTGTGCATTATGGAAATGTTTACAGAACAGTACAAACATGGTGTTTACTTTCCTGTTGTTGAATCGAGACCTGGCTATTTCCTGAGTGTTTCCGTTCCTTTCAACAGGTTTGTATCTCACTGACTGAACACTTGTGGCGCTGCCAACGCTGCATATGGCGTCACACCAGTCGACTGGGCAGCCTTGGCAACAGGCTGCCTGTGTGCGTCCATGTATGTATATGCATATTCATATGTGTGTGCAAACGTGTGCATGCATATTTGTAGCCTGTGATCATGAATGTGTCTGTGTAATTCCTGTAGCCAGTGTGTGTGTATAGGTGTGTGTGTGTGTTTGTGTGTCCATGGTACAGTTCCAGGGCAGGACAGGAAGTTAAATATTCCTGATTGTCCTGCTGTCTGTCTGCATTGTCCTGCTGTCCCATTTGGCGTGTTTGTCCTCCACCATCCAGAGACCTGACCTGCAACCAAAGGATGAACGACGGCCAACCTGGCGGCTTGCAGCTAACGATGCTAACAGCGCTAACAGTGCAAACAATGAATTACAACACACACAAAGAGAGATTGACTTCATTCTCTGCTCAGGGAGACATTACTCCTCTAAATCTTAACAAAGCTAATAGTTGTTTGCTGCATATTAATGTACAGAATGTTGTCTTTTGAACCTTTAACTAATGTTTTAGTTCATGGTTTCAACAGTTTTTACCTGAAATGAACAAAAAAACTGCTTCCATGCTTCCATTGTACAATACTCTTTTCTATGTCAACATAACAAAAGTGCTCCTGGTGTTTACAACTCTGCAGTTTCTTGACGGCATTCTAAGAAATCCAATCACTGCACGTTAACAGCATCAAATTGCATTACATCAGGCCTGATTGGATCTAATTAGATTAGAGTTAAAGCATCACTTAGACACACTTAGACACCTTCTTAGCCTGGTAGAGGGAGCGCCACACCGCCAAAGAGAAGTGAGAGACCCAGCCTCTTTACTTCACGCTGGCTGTCTGAGGCTGTCGTTACTCCTGTCGTTTCATCGTGACTTTTATTATCCAATAATGCCAGGAGGCATTAGGAAACAACTGTGATACAAAAATCGAATTTCACTCACACTGCTTCCAAACGATCCAAACAAGACATGGAGGTGTCTCGTGCTCCCTTTCTGATCACATTTATGTGTTGCCTGGAGGCAATCCAGCTGTGACACCCAGGACACAGGCAATGCAAACATGCATAGGGAGAGAAATAATGCAAAAAGTACGGGAGAAGTATTGTAGCCGTGCAGGCATCATAGCCACTTTCAGGGTTTGTGCGAATCAGAGCTCAGAAAAAAAGGTCTATTGGAATTAGAAGATCCAGACCTCCATTTTCAGAGGTGTTTGTAGCAGAGGCTACCAGTTGGTAAAATACCTATTTAATCCTTCCCTTGTCAAACAGGAGACTCTACTGGTTTATTTCATTATGTCGCTAATTGTGTTTTAAGCTCTGCCAAAGCCTGCTGGATTTTTCCACAAACAAATTGCATTGCTCACTACAGAGGACACTTGTGGAGACAGAGTACAAAGACGTTAGGTGAAACGTTGTGATGTTGTTCCCAAGGACGGAAAATCATGATAACGATTGCAATTTGACCTCTTGCCTTTCAAAGAATAACATACAACGCTTCTCTCTGCCTTCCTGGTAGTGCCTGAAGCTCTGCTGATCATGTTAAAGTCTCCTGTGATCATGTGGGTAAGTGCTGTAAAAGTTGAGCAACCACACAAACAAATGACAAAGTAATGTGTCATTGACTATAAATAGCCAAATTATGACTTTAGCTGTGTCCTCGTACAGCACATTCACTTTTTGCAATTTACATTTCATGGTGTAGCTTCTGAGGTTTATCACTCATTAACATTTTATCTGACAAACTCTTAACCCCAACCAGCTTTGAAATTTGAACTCATAATCCATTTCATACCCAAAATCTTATTTATATAAATGTCCATTTTCTTACATTGTTTTACTGACCGTGCAATATTGCTTCAAACTAAAACTTTGACATTTTATGATGGAAGCTTTTCTTTAAAGTTACTATGAGGAACTTTTAACTGGTTATAAAAAAGTCTCAATTTAATATTGATGCCTCTATATTACCTACATAAGTAAAAACACGCTGCTGGAGACCCAGGCGGTATTGCTGGGCCCGCAGGAGGGAAGGGAGGCACGGGAGAACCAGAACCAGGACAGAGCGGGACAGACTGTCAGACCCTGCTGTAGTAAAATGAGAGGTTTTCTAAAGGGACTCTGGTGCTAGGAAACAGTACCACTTTTGTCCGCAGGGACCACCAAAATCAACACGAAATTAACGTTCCTAGTAGTAGCTTTAAAGAAAATTACAGTTTTAGTGAAGTTCTAAATATTTGCGAACACAACAGCAATAATAATTTTTTTGAAACGTTAAGATTAAATTAAAATGAATGAAGGGTGCAACTAACATTGAGCCTACAGGTGACATTCTGCTGATAGTTGGTATTCTTCTGTGACAATTGGTGTCAGAAACTCTGTTTATTTCTTTTATTTTCTACTTTTTAGTCTTTGTCGGGCTTTTCGTATTCATTCAGGGACAGTTTTTCTCGTGGGCTAGATCAGGGTTGATATTTTCCTGTTTTGGTCACAAATGGTGTGGAAGCGAACAAGGATCAAACATGCATTTTAATTTATACCAGCTTAGGTTAGTATTTCACTGTTGAGTTCACTCCTTGAAATATCCACCGCCCTAAATCACCAACCAGAACAGTGAAGTTATGTAACAAGAATTGTCTCGAACATCAATAATACATCGGTTGTGAAGATGCTCGTACAGTCGTGTAATGTATTGAGTGTAAAGATTATAGCTGTGTTTATAGAGCAAATGGAGCAAATGGAGCATATACATACAGTAGGTATACAGTGTTCTGTTTGCTGCTGCCTTTAATTGAACCAGATTCAAGGATATTAATCAATCTCCTGCATTTCTGCATTTTACTACTGTATTTTATTTCTTACACTGCTTTTTAATGTTTTAATGACTGTTTTTAATGTTCAATGAATGTTCTTAATTGTTTGTAAATCTCCTTTTCTTTTGCCTTATGTTTTGATGCTTTTAATGGTTTTATGTGAAGCACTTTGAATTACCTTGTTGTTGAAATGTGCTATTCAAATAAACTTGCCTTGCCTAGGTGGTGAGAGACACATCAAGGGGACAGAGTAATCTCTTTATGACTAAGATTTACCGTAACAAGACAGGTCTGTGTGTGGGCTTTGTGTGTGACACACACACACACACGCAGAGCAGGAGAGACAGACTCTGGAATGATAAGATATACGAAGCCACCAGTGCAGCAGCAGTAATGCCCAAAGTTAGTAAGAGGAGGTCAGCCCCCCCCCCGCCCCCTCTCTCTCTCATTATGGTTGTGTTGATGTATACTGAGGTTCTTCAAAGTGGACGTATGTTACGGTCTCATGACTAAGGGCTACTGCCCTTCTTGATGTTAATATTGATAACGTATAGACCAAGAGTCTAATAAGGCATCCATTATATTACATTACACCACCTACAGCAGGAACACAGTAAACCATTGAGTTCTTCTGCATTATGCGGAGCCGCAGCCTCAGTTCAAAGCGGATTACAGTTCCCAGAAAATATTATAAGAATCTTCTCATAAATCCTGTGTAAATAAATAAGAACTCAGCTGTTTAAACACTTGGCAGAAACCTCTTTGGTTTTAGCAATGCGTACAGCTCTCCCTCTTCTGCATGAGATTAGCACATCTGGATTTTAGGATAGGTTATTAACATTAGTCCTTACATATTTGTTCCAGCTTGGTATACATGTAAAAGGAAGGTGTGTCCATGAACAGCTCATCATGCCATTGAATAGTCGGCCCTTAGATTATCAAAGGGATTCAAGTCTGGAGTCAAGGACTTTAACATTCTTGTTCAAGAGCCAGTGCAGTGTTGAGCTGGTTGGATGCTAAGGTCATTGTCATGTTAGATCATCATTTTTTTGCTGCAGACATTCATAAGCAGGGACTCCTCAAGAAGCGTCCTGCATTTGGCTTCAGTTATTATTTTCAGTTTATAATGCCCCGTGTCTCTGCAGCAGAAAAGCCCCCTGCATGAGATCATGCTGCTCCCATGACGCCTCACAGAAAGGACTTTGTTAGATGGTAATTTCAGCCATACACACACTGTTGCACGTTGTTTTGCTGAGTTTGTTACACACATTTAACTTAATGCTCTCACATCTCTTTCACGTGTCTTTTTGCAAATCTTTGATCCACGTCTGCTAATGCAGCCATCGAAGTGTAATTCGGTCACATTTTTTTCATCTTCTAATGATGCTGCCATCTGCGTTCTTGTTAAGTCCCAGCAGTTCATATTGATATTTTCCCGCAAAGCAGTGTGTGCCAGAAAATAAAACAGCAGACTTAATGAATCTGTGCACAGATGCTAGGCATTAGGAATGGGTCCTCTATGCACAGGAGGTGAGTTGGTATCACTCTCCGCTGTTTGTTCCTCGTCCCTCTACACCAACATCATCGCCTGCCGTCTCATGCCATTTAAGTTTAAAAGCATGTTGTTCTGAACGCTGGTGCTGTGCTGCTCGCTTCACACTTCAACCACTATTCCGCAGAGGGGAATACATTTGATATTGGTCTTTCCTGTAACCTCTTTAGAACTTGACATTGTGAATGTTGTTTGTGATTTTGTAGATTTCCACACTAATGTAGATACATTTTACAATGCATCTTTTTTTTATCTCCATCTATAAGACTGATTTTTTAAAGTCTATTTTACCTTATTCTCTTGTTGGCTCCTCCCCATGCTTCATCTCAGATTTTTTTTGCAGTTTGCAAATTGAAATCAATGGCAGGATAATCAAGTGTGTGCCGGCTGCCAGCCTCCTTCACACACAGCTGGATGTGAATGATTTTAAAAGCTCCAAACGGCCCTTCTCTGTAATCATCATCAAATACTCTCCCATTATATAGGTCTGGTTTGGGGGGGGGGGGGGCGGGTTGTGCTTGACAGATAGTAGTAAATCAATAGATCCATAGCGACCCAATCTTCAACACAGATGGGGCAGTTGAACATCTTCAAATGGCCAGACAATTGGGACGTCAGCTTCAGATAGATAAAAGGGCAGATGTACGGCTGAAGACTTACGGCCAGCGCAAGAGCAAGAGCCAGGCAGTTAAAAATAAATCAATGACACACCTATTAACCTCTGTGTCAGCTGTTCTGTTGGCTAGATGAAAGATAAGGAAGAAAGAGAGCCTCGGAGAATAAAGGGGGTAGACAGTGAAAGAAACAACAGCGACAGAGATTAGAGAGAAATGTCAGATGAAGAAGAATCTCTGTGAAAAGCTGGTCGGTGTCTGAAAAGTTATTTTTTTCAACCTGAAAAAGGATGTTTGATTGTTGGCCTGCAGAGGAGACAGACATCTGAGCTAATACTGCAGCAGCCAGAGTGAACAACCAGTGTGGCTATTTTCTGAGTGTTTTTTCATTACCTGCATTATATCCATGTTTTCTTTTTTTGTATATGAGTGGTGCCAAATATATCCCACGGAAATGATACATTAGATGACCGACGTTAGACATGATGCCAGACAAGAAAGTGCTGATAGGGTCTTAGGCCTTAATGTGCTTATAATGTAGCGCCATGACAGGTGCAACACGTTTTATTAAATTTCGAAACCAGCGAGAGAGAAAAAAATAACGAGCTTCTGTTGGAAAACCAATAAGGGCCTATTATAATTACACTTAATCTTTAGAACATGGATGTTTCTGACCTTTAGCCTCCATCACTCTCTCTGTCTGTCTCTGACACACACACACACACACACAGTCGCGTTTTATGACTTTTGGGGACATTACATTGACTTACATTAATGTCCTAGAGACTTACCATAACCATAAACCGTTAATACCCTCACCTTTTTCATCTTCTAATGATGCTGCCATCTGCATTCTTGTTAAGTCCCAGCAGTTCATAATGATATTTTCCCACAAAGCAGTGTGTGCTAGAAAATAGAACAGCAGACTTAATGAATCTGTGCACAGATGCTAGGAATTAGGAATGGGTCCTCTATGCACAGGAGGTGAGTTGGTATCACTCTCCGCTGTTTGTTCCTCGTCCCTCTACACCAGGGGTGTCAAACTCATGTTCACTCTGGGGCCACATCAGCATCATGGTTGCCCTCAAAGGGCCGGTTGTAAATGTAAGACTGTATAAATGTAACTACTCCTAACATATTGTTAAACAACTGTCTCTACATTTGATTATTGTTTATTCAAGTGTAAAAAGATTGTACATGCAGTTATATGAATGTAAAATTATATTTAAGCACATTTCTGTTATTATAACATAAATCATTTTAATTTAGGGTTAAGAAACCCACATTACTCTATCAAAGATCAAACTATTAAAGAAAATAACAAAGACTAATATCATCAAGAACAAGTTATTACATTAACTTTGTTCAAAGCTATTTTTGTCACCTCTGCATCACTAATGTCTCCCCGTCATCGTCCCGTGCATGGCAGCTACATCCAAGAGCTCCTGAGAGTCAGGTCTTATGAACACGGATAGATGATGTGTCCGTGTTGTCTGTGCTTTCATCAACAGCTAATGAAGAAGACGAGTACCTCCTCATCTCTTAGCTAGCTGTGTTGTTAGATTAGCTGCTAGTTCCTGAACTCGGTCTGCGATGGTGTTTCTTCACAAACTGAACTTTTAAAAGTCTGTATCTGGTCAGAGCACAGCTGCTCACACACCTTTAAGCATGACTGGGCTGTAGCGAGCCACATCCGGGCATTTGGACCGTGCTTGGCTTGATGTGAACTTTGAATTGGAACAGTACTTAGGCTGAGACTGATGACGTTTCACAAGTCCACGAGTTTACAAGTACAGAGAAGTACGCATGTTGAGAAAGACCCAATCTCTTGTTGGAAAACCTCTTTATGGGCTGTTGCCTCTCCTGTCCACCTGTTGTGATAGTTTTAATGTTACACAGACAACATGCTATCTCATAATTTCGACTTTCTATCTCATAATTTCGACCATGGGGATATTTTTATTTTCAAGTCTAACTTTAAATTTTTGTAAAAAAAAAATGTAAAAAAAAGATTTTTTTTTTTTTTTTTTGCTGGCGGATTCGCGGGCCACATAAAACGACGTGGCGGGCCGCATCCGGCCCGCGGGCCGTATGTTTGACACCCCTGCTCTACACCAACATCATCGCCTGCCGTCTCATGCCATTTAAGTTTAAAAGCATGTTGTTCTGAACGCTGGTGCTGTGCTGCTCGCTTCACACTTCAACCACTATTCCGCGGAGGGGAATACAATTGATGTTGGTCTTTCCTGTAACCTCTTCAGAACTTGACATTGTGAATGTTGTTTGTGATTTTGTAGATTTCCACAAAACACTGTATCAAAACAACAACTATACATACAAACAACTGCACTACAGCACGTGTGAAATGAAAGTATACATGATTTACAAAAACACACTTAAGGACCACAAAGAGGATCATAGAGCATATCCACACTAAAGCAGATACATTTTACAATGCATCTTTTTTTTGTCTCCATCTACAAGACTGAGTTTTTAAAGTCTATTTTTCCTTATTCTCTTGTTGGCTCCTTCCCCATGCTTCGTCTCAGATTTTTTGCAGTTTGCTCTGACAAAGCATGCAATTTTTAATCAATGGCAGGATAATCAAGTGTGTGCCGGGTGCCAGCCTCCTTCACACACACAGCGTGGATGTGAATGATTTTAAAAGCTTCAAACGGCCCAGTCTCTCCAGTCATCATCAAATACACTCTACAGTTATATAGATTTGGTTTGGGGGGTTTTGCTTAACAGATAGTAGTAAATCAATAGATCCAGGCAGTTAAAAATAAATCAATGACACACCTATTAACCTCTTTGTCAGCTGTTCTGTTGGCTAGATGAAAGATGAGGAAGAAAGAGAGCCTCAGAGAATAAAGGGGGTAAACAGCGACAGAGATTAGAGAGAAATGCCAGATAAAGACGAATCCCTAACGCTGGTCGGTGTCTGAAAAGTTGTTTTTTCAACCTGAAAAAGGATGTGTGATTGTTGGCCTGCAGAGGAGACAGACATCTGAACTAATACTGTCCCAGCAGCCAGAGTGAACAACCCGTGTGCCTATTTTCTGAGTGTTTTTTCATTACCTGCATTATATCTATGTTTTTTTGTTTGTGTTTTTTGCATATGAGTGGTGCCAAATATATCCCACGGAAATGATACAGTAGATGATCGACGTTAGACATGATGCCAGACTAGAACGTGCTGATAGGGTCTTAGGCCTTAATGTGCTTATAATGTAGCACCATGACAGGTGCAACACATTTTATTCAATTTCGAAACCAGCTATAAAAAATAAATAACGAGCTTCTGTTGGAAAACCAATAAGGGCCTACAATTGATGTTTCTGACCTTTAGCCTCCATCACTCTCTGTCTTTCTCTGACACACACACACACACAGTCGTGTTTTCATGACTTTGATTAACTTGACTTACATTCAGTTCCAGACTTACCCTAACCATAACTGCTACTAGCCTAACCCTTAAACGTAATGAGGATGTTCATTTTGTCCCCATAAGAAAGACGAGTCCCCACAATGTGACTGTAAACTGATTTATGTCCACACAAGTCATAAAAACACGCCCCCGCACGCACACACACACACACACACACACACATACAGTATTTTGGTACCTCAGTCTGCGGTTCAGAGTCTCTGGCTCCATCTACTGGCTGAGCCATATACGAGCAGAAGACTGTATTTAATCTTCTGTAGCTCTGCAAATATCAGGCAATCAAGGATTGACTGATCACACTTTAAAAGTGAAAGTTGAATTACATAAACACTTTTTATTGAGTCATGTGGCATGAGGATAATTTGTCAAATTCTTGTTCATAACATACAAAGAAATCTGCAGGAATCCATGCAATCATCAAAGAGATAAATTGTGTAATTTTACTTCTGCCGTGTTATACATATTATTTACTGTGGCATAAGTTGCATGCACTCACAGATGGATCTGAGGTTTTCAAACAAATCTAATTTGAAACAACATCTGTGACAAACATTTTAATACTGTATTTCAAAAGTTAACAAAATTGTGTTTTTCAAACCTTGCTACTCTCTACAGTGTGTCTTGAGTGTCTTATAACTGCCATTGAACCTCACAAGTCTTTCTGCTGGCAATATATCTTAACTACACTTGTTGTGTGTTATCGACATGAAATCATTTTGTTATTATAGATATTTGCAATTTAATTATACTGTCGGATAAAAGGAAGTAATTAGAGGTCACTGTAAATCTCAGAAATAAACTTGTCACACTTTCCATGTCTGTTTGGTCAACAGCCTGTTCTTGCCTTGAACAGTGCGGTGCCATTTCACAGCTTACTGGAGCTTCTAACAATGCTATAGTGAACAAACAGCACTAGTATAGGACTTTAATTGGAACCATACAAACACATTATTTTACAAGTTTAAAGTTTCCGTGTAACTTTTTTTAGGACATGCCCATAACAAGGTGGTTTGAGATTCTATAAAGCCTCAGTGATCTCTATTTAAATTCACTCCTTGGTCCCAAAAGAAGGCAGCATTCCCAACTACAATCAGTACCCTGAGGCGAAAGACAGAAGCACCTCCTGAAGAAAAACATCCTGCTATAAAAAGCAATGTTCAACCACTTGCGTCATGAATGGGAGACGAGGCAGAGAAGATAATAAAAACCAAGGTGCTGAATCTCCTGCTGTGACCTTGATCACAGAATATGCAGCGACATGTCAAGTGTGTTCTGAGTTGTTACATCATATTAAGTCATGTGACCATCAGGAAAGGGTTTCTAAGTAAGCTCTCTGCTGCCTAAATGTCTTCTTTCAGTTCCAATGGGAAGTAATTGTAATTCCACACAGCTTTGTTGAAACGGTAACCTCGCTATCGCGTTGCTATTGTGTGTGTGTGTGTGGTTGTGTGTGTCAAATTACACTCAAGTCTCTTTAGGACAGTCCTAAAGATAGTGAGCAGGCGGGAGAGTGTCCATCTGGTGTAACATTGCAGCATTCAGATGCAGAAATAAAGTGAGTAGAACTGCTCTGACAGAGAAGAGAAGATTACAACGTAAAAAATAATGAAACAGAATAGAAGTGAAAAGGAGAGAATAGAATAGAGTAATAACTTAATTTCACGGTGTGTTGAAAACCTATGCTGTGTGTTAAAACCTAATTACTGGTACGATAATAAAAAAGCCTCTCTGCAAGACGGACTAAAATAGCATAGATTGGAATAGGTAGCTACATTTCACTATGTGATGTAAAATCAGATTTCTATCACTTACATAATCTAACCACTGAACCATACAATGCATAAGAGAATATCATAAAAGATTTCACTCTGTTGGGAAATCTGCAAATCAACAAATGTGCTTAAACCTAAAAACTACTGATAGTATAATAAAAATGCCTCTGCAAGACAGACTGAAATGGAAGAGCACAATAACTACATTTCTCTGTGTTGTCAAATCACATTCATATCGGCAAAAAAATAAAATAAATCTGCCCGACCATGCATGAGAGGATAGCGCAATAACACTCTGTCACTCTGTGTTGTGACATCAATCTACCTACAGTACGCAACACATTTAAAGTCTCTCTCTGTGTGTGTGTGTGTGTGTGTGTGTGTGTGTGTGTGTGTGTGTGTGTGTGTGTGTGTGTGTGTGTGTGTGTGTGTGTTAAAAACCTCAAAACTACTGGTAGTCTAATCCCTGAAGGCCCTACTATCCAAGATAGAATAGAATAGAATAGAATAGAATAGATGACCCAGCCTTCTAAACATGAATATCAATCACTGAGGCCAACAGTAGGTTAACAGCAGGAGTCCTCCTTGGCATTTACCAATAAGGTTAAGTGATTTGCTGCGTCTTCTTCAGGACAGCAAACAGCTTCTCTGCACACACACACACACACACACACACACACACACACACACACACACACACACACAAACATATGAGTCTAGCACGTGTCAAAAGACATAATCATCAACTGAGTCTAAAGTCTAAAACATGTGCTGCCCTAAAGGAGACTGCATCCTTCCTACGTTACAGTTCACTTCTCCTTTGTTCTCTCCCCTCTCTTCCTCCTCTCTCCCCCTCTCCCTCATTCCTCTCTCGGTCACCTTGTGACGATGCGAGCCTCTCTGTGGCTCTTTCTCTCTCCGCCTTCCCCACAGATGAAGATGAGGGGGGCTGCTGTGCCCCGCCGATGCTGAGAGGAGGGAGGAGGAGGAGGAGGAGGAGGGAAGGAGAAAAAGGGAGGACGCGAGGAAACGAGGAGAAGGGACGGGAGGGAAGGAAGTAAAGAAGGGGAGGGGGGGAAAGAGAGAGAGAGAGAGAGGGAGGGGGGGGGCTAGTGGATGTAGCTCTAGCTGTGGGCCGGGGGGTGAGCTACCTAGCCCGGGCTGCTCTGCCGAAACATCCATGGGTGGCTGTGTCGGGAGCCACCACGACTCCTCGGGCAGCTTAAACGAGAACTCGGACGGCACTGGAGGTAACTCGCAGCGCTTATCAACCTATTTTAGTGCGTACGAGCGTCGTGGCTTCTTTGTTTTTTTAGGGGGGCTTCCTGTGGGCTTTTTTTTTGCATGTTGTCCTGGCTGGAGGTCTTCTTCCCTTCCTTTATACCCGAGCCAGACAGACACGGCAGCTCCCCCCGGGTATCTCCCTCCACACGGCGGGCCTCGAAACGAGAAACGACGCCTCGCCGCTACTTTTATAAACTGGAGGGGGGGGGAGGGGGGTATTTACTGTGCGACGCTTTCCTCCCTTTTGTTCTTTGGTCTTTTGACTGAGCTAGCCGGCTACAATGTAGCCTCGTTAGCTTGCTAGCTTTTCTGCATAACAAATATGGGTCACAGACGGCAATGGCTTTGCATGGGGAGTGAGTGATACAGTCTGATTTCAATCACGTCCGGACTGTTATCTGAATGCACGCAGCACCTATGAAACATTATGTGTGTTTGTATGGACTCTTTTGTGTAAGCGAGGCGTTGGGGCACGTTCAGTGCTGTGAAGTGTTGGGGAGAGAGGAGGATGAGGTGTCAAAACTTAAAGGGTGCTTCACCCTCATGATGAAGGAAGTGTGTTTTTCACTGTGATCAAGGCCCGAGATCAACTATGAGCAGAGCAGAGTAGTATCAGACTACAGCAGACTGCAGCAGATTAGGTTTATTGTATTTAAACAGTAGTGCATGCAATGCCTTAGGTTATTGAGCGTGTTATACCCTTATTACAAATAAAATATGCATTGGGAACACTGCTCTTTACCACTAACTCTTTTCTAGTGATACTGTCACTTTTAATTTGTATCAAGCTACGGTGCTGTAGACAACTTTGTGCTGTAGTTTCCTGCGTGTCTGGTCTGAAAAAGGGGTTCCACTTCTGGCCACTGAGTTATTTTAATCACAGATTTGGAGATAGAGCGGGGTCACTTTGTGATGCTGAGCTTTAGCCTGGTTTCCTTAATGTTTTCCTTTTTGCATCCGTCTCGACGACGTGTTCGGTCATCTCCCCCGACATCCTGGACGTCTAGATGTCCCGTAAACAGGTTCCAGAGATCCCTGTATCTGTGGAGGAGAGTTCGTAGTAACAAGAAGCGACGCAGTGTTAAAACAAGCTGCACACACAAGCAGCTGTTACTTGACACCCGGCTCGATGAGGACAGAGACGAGGCAGTTACACCCGAACACATGTCAATTTATCTGTTTTCACCAAAGCAGGTGTCATAACTAGGTTCATCTAGTTCGAGCGTCATCACTAATTGTTTTGAGGAATTACTGAAAGAAAGCCAAGTAGGCCCGTGTTTATGAGTACATTTGTAAATTATGAGCAGATGGATGAGCTGGAAAGTAGGTTAATGCAGAAGTATGAACAAACTGACAAGTAGTCAACGCGGAAAGCTTAAATTCAAGAATGTAGGAAGGTGGCGAGTGTTTGATAAGCCAAAGGGACCAGTGTTAGAATATATAAGAGGTATAAGCAATAAAAGATATATATATATATATATATGTATCTTTTATTGCTCCCTTGGTTTGTGCTCTTGTTTCCGAACACAAGTTTTGTTTTGTTTAACTACCTTGCCCATCGACGTGGATACAATTTGCCAAATAGCTATAATTGTATGTTCTTTTACGCCACTTTAATGTTAAAAATAAGATTGTTTTTCTGTACCAATGTAGACTGCATTCAACCTGCAATAAGAATAGACTTGAAAAGAAAAAAAGCAGTCAAGTTGGCGATGACACATGGTTTCAGGCGGGTGTTTCTGGCAGCTCACTATTATTAAAATGCATGAAGCACATGTTACTGTACATATTCTGTCTGTTATTGTTTGAGTCCGTGTGAGCTGCTGCTGAGGTTTAACATCGCCATGTGTTGCTAATGATGTTTATAAATGCTATTAACTGTTCGAGTGCACTGCTGGGACATCTAAATTTCCCCCCACGCCCAACTTAAGTTTCTTATTTTGGCAACCGAGGACCTCATTTTCCCTCGTCCCTCCATTAAGTACAATACTCTGGTGGGTTTTATGAGCCATTTTTAAAAAGAGAATACTCTCATAACTCTTATACTGGTGAATTATATCATTATACACAAACACAGAGGGGAAAAAAGTCAATGTAGGCGTAAACAGTCTGTCAGTTGGAGCTCCTATTTACTACAAACAGTCAGTTGAAGGTTGGTGTTATCGGACTGTGCCATGTGATCATCAGAGAACATGTGTACCAGCAGCAGGTGTAACTCAACACCTTGATCCGTCATCCTCTCCTCTGTCTCTGTGTTGCACACACACACACACACACTTCCCCGTACCTGTTGTCCCCTTCGGTGTTGATCCAGATGGTGTTATTCATCAGCCATTCTGCTGCAGATGGAGCACTGTTTAGATGCTATAACCCTAACCTTGTAACTGGGTTGAGTAACACAACACGTCTATCTCCGGTTATGCTCAGTCTTAAGTGTGTGCTCCATGTATATATATATATATCACATGCTGGTGTGTAGGCTCATGTTTAATCTGTCGTCTGAGTTTAGTTGTGAGCAGTCTTTAAAAAACAAAACAACTGATGCTTTGTTTCAGATGAATCCTAACTCTTCTCATTCCTTCTTTCTCCTTTACTCTTCATCCCTACTTCTCATTTTCATCCCCTGTGTATTCCCCCACCTTCTCTCTCTCTCTCTGACTGTCATCTTCCACTTCCCTCCATCTACTTTCCCCTCCCTACATCCCCATTTGTTTCTGTTTTTCTTCTCCCCCTCCTCTATCCATCCCCATTTTTCTTTCCATCTACCCCACCCTCACATTCATACTCTTGTGTATCTCTTTTTCTCCTTCCCCCCCCCCCCCTCCTGTCTTCCTCTATCTTTCTTTTTCCCTCCATCTCCCCCCCCCCCCTCCCAGTGACTCTAGGGCGTAACCAGCCCCTGAAGAGAGAACGGCCTAAATGGAAAAGTGACTACCCGATGACTGAAGGCCAGCTGCGCAGCAAGAGAGATGAGTTCTGGGATACGGCGCCAGCGTTCGAGGGCCGGAAGGAGATCTGGGATGCGCTGCGGGCCGCGGCCAGCGCCTTTGAGAGCAACGACCACCTGCTGGCTCAGGCCATCCTCGACGGGGCCAGCATCACACTGCCGCACGGTAACACACAATTCCACCGTGGTAGACGTAGCAGATACCTCATAGTGTTTGTTTTGCTCTCCCAGAAAATACTGCTGGAGGTGCCTAATGTAGGACGGTTGATGATTACCTCCCTTTTTGCCAAGTTCTCTAGAGAAACTGAAACTCAGGAACTCAGCTGTAGAGAACAGTTTGAGGCTTTTCTGGAGGCTGCAGATCTTCTTTTTTTTTTTTTTGGTGCCAGATCACATATTTGGCTTCCCGTGATTAAATTGCAACAACCGCAGATGTTTGAAACGCATGCTCCATTCAGAAAACTCTGCTGCACAGCAAGTCAAGCACTTCCTATACTAACAGTCACCTACCAGAGGGCAATCCAGATGATTTGGCTTCACTTTGGGGCGCTGTCATGCTGCTGCGCGCACAACCTACAGTGGCAACCTGTGAAAATCTTTCCGGAATGTTGCCTTTGCAGTCCAGAGCAGAAGAGTAATATACTGTATATTACACGTTTTAACAGACGGGCAAAAACGAAAATATACTGAATTCAGGTGGAGAAGAACGTTCATTTTAAGTCTTCTTTGGATGCGAAGATCTGTTGATTAGATTTAAATATGATAGTGCAATCAAAATCTTTTGTCCCAAAAAAGAATGAACAATTATTATCAATAATCGTGATCTCAATATTTATCAAAATAATCAGGATTATAATTTTTCAGCCCTAATTTTAAGAGAGGCCCAGCAAGGGGCTAAAACTTTAGACAAGTGAAGGCAATGGCTCCTACTTTCCTAATTTTTTGTAATTTAGTTAAATAAAAAGGCCAAACGTTTGCTGGTTCCAGATTCCTAAAAGTCAGGATTTGATGCTGTTCATTTTCATACTTGATAGTAAATTGAATATCTTTGAGTTTTGGACGGCTGATCGTTCTTTGTGTAAAACCATTAACTATGTGGATTGTTTTTGTAACTTTTAACGTAAAAGCAGCGTAAAAGCATTAGTTCATGCTGCATACAGTTAGTGTGTAGCATGAAAGTGGGACACACTGAGGGTGACTTGCTTCCTTCCCACCTGCCAAATATCACGAACAACTCTTAGATCCAGATGTCAATAGCAAATGACCCATGATGTTGCAACTGCACGTACAAATTCTGGCCTCAAATCTATTTGAACACAGATTTCGGTGGGTAGTTTTAGAACAGCCTCCGTGTTTGTCTAGCTTGAAACGTGGAGGCAATAACACATCCATCTTCAGCTCATGCAGCTACCTTCATGTTGAAGTTTCATAAACCGGAAGTAAACTTTCCCACACAGGACTATTCTTTTCTGTTTGTGTGAGTGTGCTTCTGCACACAGTGATTGAGTGTTCAATCAATATGGAGCCGATTCCAAGCAACAACAAGCATTTACAGCATTCAGCCCGCAGTTAAAAGGGGTTACAGATGCTGAAGTATATCTCAATGACCGCATTGTAGAGTTGAGACTGAAGCTATTAGGAGGTACATACTGCACTGTATGAGGAATCCATAAATAATACATTAAAAGAGAGGCGTGTCCTTGGTAGGATGTAATGAAGTAATCACTCAGGTACGTATAAAGATAGTGTATCCTCTGAAACTTACTGGAGAGCATTCACATAGAACGAATCAATACAGTTGGCTCAGACTCAAGAAGCCCAACAGCTCCACACAGTATGCATCAGTCTCGTGTGCAGGCTTTCTATTTCTGGATGTGCGTCATTCTCTTGATTCCTAATTCGTATAATGTCAGAGTCGTATCACCTCAACTGAGGAAAGGAACGTCACCTTCCTCTTGTGAAGACATTGTTGTGTTGTTCTGGATGGGGACGCGTTGTGTCTCTATGGTGGCATTCTCTGGTTCGCCTGTCCCTCCAGACAATCAATAGATAGGGGTGTAAGAACGTATCGCAATATTATTTGTTGTGATACTGTATCGATTCTCAAAACCACCGTGTATATTTTTAAATAATAGTTTATGATCTGATCAAAGATCTGAACTCAGTTATGACATTATTTTGTTTGCAAAGGTACATGCCCTCTCAAAGTAGTGGTACGATGTCGGATGTTACAGGAACTGTGATAAATGCAAATGCTGAGCCCAAATGTAAAGATTTTTTACTCAGATTTTATTTTACTCAGTTCTTTAAATTATGACAGTTTTCCTAAAATTAGATTTAAGAAATTGCCACATACCGATTTGCTGACAGTACCGCAATATATTGCATCATAACCTCTGTATTGCCTTGTTTTGATACAAATCACCACACTGGCACAGCATCATTTATCTTTAAAGGTCAATAGATAACATGGTGGTTAGCAGAAACCTACTTTGGACTATCCCCAAATAATGCCTTTTTTTTATCAGAGGCAGTTTATTTCATAACGTCTTGGCGAACTCCTCTGCAGAAAACCAGAGGTGCACAGATTTACTCTTTCAGTTGGCCAACAGTTACACTAACGCTCACATCACCTCTACCTGACAATGATTTGGGTGTAGCAGTTACCACCAGACAGGCTTTCCATGCATGTGAACACAGTCAGTGCTCCTTTCCCTTTTAGTAGTTTGGTCAGATCAGATCCCGATGTGCTGCAGCTGTGGATTCCCCAGGCCTGATGTCACCATTTCGCCAATCGAGCACAACGAGCCGCCAGCTCACGTCAATGTTTTTATCGCTCACAGCCTCTTCTATTGCTCTTATTTTGCTCAACTGGTTTCTTTGGCACAGTGGTGCTTTGAGCTAAAAGCTAATGTTGGCATGCTAACATTGTCACGATGACAAGGGCTAACATGCTGATGTTTAGCAGCTGTAATTGTTATAAGACTCGGGCATTGCGCAGACATTGCACATTTATTTTACTAGAGCCAGACAGCCCATTTCATTTATTGTTTTGGTTGTGTGGTTTTATTCTCTAGTCTTATTTATTTAGAATATTTTTATATTTTTTCACATTCCAATTCCAATGTTTAAAGTTTATTGCACTTTGAAAGTGTGTACTTGCATAATTATGCTATTATATTATCATTAAATCAGAGGCGTAAAATATTCTTAAAATGAAAATTATTTAGTTCATCGCAGTTATTTCTGGGACAAAATATCGTCGTGCAAAAGTAGTTACCGTGACAGGCCGAGGATTCATCACCTTTGCACTGTGAATGTCTGTAAATAAAGTTTCATGGCGATCTAGCCAATAAATCTGTCCAATAGTTGTATCCAATAGTCTGGACCAAAGCGGTAGACCGATCGACCGACATACATCCCGAGAGAAAAAAATGAAGCTTTTCAGAATCAGTGAATGATCCTGAAGAAACTCTTTGAGAACACTTGAATTTCCATTACTGTACTAAAACATTACAGTGCAGACGTTGTTGTTGCCGTTCAGCAAACGGAATTGGATATATATTCATTTTTTTAGAACTCCCACTTTACTCATAATGGACACTGTTCACTCTTTAGAGATGCATCAGTTGATGGGCTCCTTCTTCAGTGCATCTAATTGGATTGGAGACCAACTTGATATGGAACCAAACATGACTCTGTGAAGCAGAAGATGGGACCCATTTGCATCAGCCTGTTGGTCAACATGTTTGGATTTTCATCAAACGATAACGTCATCTTCACTGATTCACGTCATTATAAGTCTCATGTTTCAGCCATAACCAGTCAAGCTCCTTTTTGGGTGGCCAATGCGAAAGAGCCCTGCAGCAACAAAGACTTTTTAATGTAAACAGATGTTTTCTTGCTCGTCTTAAATTTGGTGCAAAGGCCGATCCCACCCCCCACCCCCCCCTTTGCAGGGTTGTTTTTCAATCCAAACACTAAATGAAAGCCAAAATGCATTAGCACCACCTGGAACTAATTAGGATTCTGCAGCTAAACACTAATGTGGAGCCAACCACAGAAGAAGAAAAAGCAAGTGAGATATACCGACAGAATCATATCCAAATCCTGTTTGTAGAATGTCAGTGACCCATGTGTAACATTTATCTTGTTATATAGACATAAGCCTTTTTTTGACATTAGCTATGAGAACTTCCACATATCTAGCTGTGTCAGCTGGTACCTCACTGGTACATGAAAGGAATTTGAAGGCCCAGACACAGCAACAATGGCCGACAGCCTCACATTGTCTTTGTCTTGGCCAAGTTTCACTTGAACACACCGTAAAGACCGCAGACAACGGCGAACTAGCATGTTGCGTGAGAGGAAATAACTCTCCGTACCAGCAGGTGGCGGTAGTCTGTGTTCATTATTCAAAAAGGGAAACCGGAAGACTCCGGACTGAGGATGTACAAGCCGTTGTTATGATCCATACACGAAACACAGCAGCGTTTGCCGACCATTTTCACACCACTTGACTTCATTCCAGATGGCCGTGTCGCTGGGAAAAATCTGTGTATGATGTATGAATGATTAGATGAGATGAAGATAAAACATGAGAGGAGCCCTCTGTGTAATAGCAATAACAAAATAAAGCAGTAAAAAGACGACATCACATAAAAGCCAGTCTGTAAAAATGTGTTTTAAGTGATTTAAAAGAGATTAGTAACTCTTGAGAGCCTTACCTCCTCAGGCAGCTCGTTCCAAAGCCGAGGGGTCCTGATGGCAGAAACACGGTCACCTTTAGTTTTCAGCCTCGACTGTGGAACAGCCAGAAGGGCCCAAACCCGAGGATCTAAGGCTGGCTCATACGGGCTCAATAATGTGTTACCTTATGTCCTTGACTCTTATTTGTAAAAAGGTTTTAAAGAACTGCTCACACATCTCTTATGAGGCGTCAGTAAAATGACAGGGCCTCCCCCTGACGACCGGGTTGATTATCTTAAGTAAAATTCTGGGATAACAGTGGTCTGCTGAAAGGTTTGAGAAGGAGGAAGTTCTTGATTCTTTAACTGCCTTTTGATAAGTCTTCAGAGACCACCATAAATAACCAGATCAAGGGTTTAACACTTTGAGTGTGTGGGCTCCTTTATAGCCTGAGTGAGGTTAGAATTGTGTCATACTTTAATGTAAAATGGGATAGTAACCCAACACACTCTTAGATAAAATCACTGTTAGGCCTGGGCGGTCTGTAGATTATTCAAATCACCACTGGATCTTTAGAGTTTACTATAAAACCGAGATGTTGAAATGAAGTCAAACAGACATGTAAAGTGCCCCCCCCCCCCCCTCCCCCTGGTTGTTTGGTTTGAAATAACTTCTGTATTTCTTTTCACACCAAGGTTTTTTTTGGTGAGTGCTGTTGTTGTAAGGCGCTGCACACTTTCTCTCCACATTACCACACATTTCAGTTCTGGAAACAAAGTGAAGCTCTCGTTCCCTCTCACATTCGCTCTGTGTCGAGCAGAAAGCAACATCCTGTGGGCTTCTGCTGACTCATCTCAGTCTCGCTTACCACAAAACTCACTGTCTCTCTCTCTCTCTCTCTCTCTCTCTCTCTCTCTCTCTCTCTCTCTCTCACGCCTCAGTGTAAGTCATTAAACAATACAAGAGAGGTACAAGAAGTTTAATTACTTACAGAAGAGACTTCTTGCTTTTTGTGTCACCCTGGTCTTTAATTATTTGGTTCTAATTTTAAAGACTGTCTGAAGGGACAACAATATTACAATCTTTTAAAAACCATTCAAACGAGAAAACGTCTGGGATGAATTGGCTGATGAATTGGGATTTTACTCACAATTATATATTACTCTTAAGGGTAAAACAAACAAAAAAAACCTGAGGCAAGCAAACGTTACGATCAAAACACCCGTTACCACAATGAAACTACTTTGTGTTTTCACGTGTGCAAAGCAGTGACACACTACTGTGCAGGGTGACCTGTCTGAAATCCCCTCAAGGACCCCTGGTGGGGGGGGGGGGGGGGGGCCCCCTCCAATCACCACTGTATTAAGTTTCTGTTTGTGGAATTCTGTGACCTCTTCACTACATCTCATCCCCCCCCCCCTTCTCATCCAACTCTATACTCTGTGTCTGAATCACTGTAGGTCAAAAGTGACATAATGTCTTTTAAAGGACTCACCAAATCCCTTTTGTCCTGCTTTCACTCCTCTTCCCTCAGTCTTTGCTTGTCTGTTGAGTCCGACTCTCATTTCTCCATTCCGTCTTATTAAAGCGGAATGTGAATAGTTCAGGCTCCGGCTTTTCGTTGAATGGAAACAAAGTTATGTGAAAATATACAAAAGTAAAACAGCTATTTAGATACAACACAAATGTGCCAAAAAAGTTGTCGAGCTCGTGCATAGCGAGGCACCCGAAAGCGCTCCTTATCCAGACCGTTCATTATAACTACGGGAAAGTTGAGGGTTTACCTGAAATGTTCACTTCAGTTGTTAATTGCTTCGTAGTGGAACTTCCCAGTTAAACATTAACCTAGTGTACTAAATATAACTGTTCTGTTTGTATTGGTACGTGGGTTACAGTAAGCTGTAACCTTCTGCCGATGATGGTTTCTAATGTCTAAGTTGTATATGTAATTCCTATAATCACGCACACCATGCATTCAAAATAGCTGCGGTAAGTACAGCAGATCACTTCAGCAAATCGAGAACCATGCGGTGTTTCACCTCGCGTCTTCCTTTGAAAGGTTATATTCACAGGTTAGAATTGACTGTGTGTCCCTCCAGACTTTCAATGAAGCTGAAGATGACGTAACTTATAGGAATGATGCTCGCAACTGTAAAAATAAACTTTGTATAAAAAGAAAAAAACAATCTTTTGACATTTATGTAAAGTGTTGACACATTTTTCCGTTCTTCCAGGAGCTCTGACTGAATGTTACGATGAACTGGGGAATCGATACCAGCTGCCGGTCTACTGCCTCTCTCCTCCCGTCAACATGATCGAAGAGCGCTCCGATGAGCCCGACGGTTCGGATCCGGAGTCTGGCGCCGCCGAGCCGTCCACGGGCAGCGCCAGCGACGCCGGCTCGGGAGGGGAGTGCCAGCTCCGGCTCCGGCTCTCCACCGGCCGCGACCTCCGGCTGGCGGTCCGCTCCACGGACACGGTGGGCATGATGAAGCGCCGTCTACACAGTCAGGAGGGCGTGCCCGCCGCGACCCAACGCTGGTTTTTCTCAGGTCGGCCACTGACTGACAGGCTGCGCTTGGACCAACTCAACATCTCCAGGGACTACGTAGTGCAGGTCATCCTCAGCCAGCCGCCGCCGTCCGAGCCGGCGTCGACAACAGGACACACACCAGAGGCCTCCGGGCCAGCGGCAGGGGAAGGAGTGGCAGCGCTGTCGCAAGAGCCGACGCCCGTGGAGAATTAACTCGGCCCCAACCTGGAAGCCCGGAGAGGGGCCGTCAGAAGAGGAGGATCTTCTCTCCTCTTCTCTTCTCTTCTCTTCTCTTCTCTTTTCTTCTCTCCTCTTCTCTTCTCTTCTCTCCTCGTCTCTTCTTGTCTCATCTCGTCTCTCCTCTTCTCGTCTCTTCTCTCCTCGTCTCTTCTTGTCTCTTCTCTTCTTGTCTCTTCTCTCCTCGTCTCTTCTTGTCTCTTCTCTTTTCTTCTCTCCTCGTCTCTTCTTGTCTCTCCTCGTCTCTTCTCGTCTCATCTCGTCTCTCCTCTTCTCTTCTCCTCTTCTCTTCTCTCCTCTTCTCTCCTCTCCTCTCCTCTTCTCTTTTCTTCTCTCCTCGTCTCTTCTTGTCTCTTCTCTTCTTCTCTTCTTGTCTCTTCTCTTTTCTCCTCGTCTCTTCTTGTCTCATCTCGTCTCTCCTCTTCTCTTCTTCTCTTCTCTCCTCTCCTCTTTTCTTCTCTCCTCGTCTCTCCTCGTCTCTTCTCTTCTCTTTTAGTTTGTGCTGAGAAGGGCTTTGTTTCGGGCAGAGGTTGTCTGCCGGAGCAAAACGGACTCTTGAATTGAGAAAAAGACTCTTCCTTTTGGTTTTACACGTTGATATTTTGACCTTTTTGAAGTCTTTTTAACTGTTCCCATGGAAACCAAACAACAAAAAGAGAACTATGTCAGATGGCATAAAAAGGGTTTTCTGAGCAACACTGATGTTCAAACGTTTCTGTGTTTCAGTTTCCGCTCAAGTTCTGCTCTCTGGCAAAACTTGGGTCAGCAGAATTCTGTTTATGAGGCCACAGGGTTATACTTACATATAAATACATTTTCACTACGATACAATTCAACAAGTTCAGAAGGAAGATGCTAAAACAATCGTGACGGTTGTTCAAACAGGTCATTTGGGGATTGAGCCAGTATACCGCGCTGTAAGGAAAGGTTGCTAGTTAGTAAACAGATGTGTCGGGGGGGCATGACGATGTGTTACCGAGCTGCCGCTGGATTAGACGCTTTATTTCACTCTGCTTCACAGAACAATCATGTAATAAACATTAAGTAGTCAGTCAGCCTGTGTGTGTGTGTGTGTGTGTGTGTGTGTGTGTGTGTGAGTGTGTGTGCATAGGCGTATGTGTGCGTGGATGTTCGTATATGATCAAGACAAAACCACAATTATTTGTGTGGCAAAAAGGATAAAACGTCAGAAACACAGTTGCATATTTTGATTAAAAATAAAATGTTTTTAATTCAAATTGATCACTGTTTCTATTCCTCAGTCTCTTGTCTAATCATTTGCTTTGAATGTGTTCATATTTTGATATAGAGGTGGAGAGATCGCCACCGCTCTCATGTGTAATAAATATGAATCTGTGGCCAGCAGCCAGATAGCTTAGCTTAGCTTAGCTGCATAAACATTGGAATCAGGTAGGCTGGCTCTGTCTAACGGTAAGGATAAGTCCCACCAGCACCTCTATCGCTCACTAATTAACACGTTATATCTTAGTCAAATTTGTACACAAACCAAAATGTTAAAACTGTTCAAATAAAGCCGGTGATTAATGGGGAGAGTGTTGTTTTCAAAAGGCAACCAGGGGAAACCTGAGGCCTGACTGGCCTGGCCAAGAATAAGAGTTGGCTTTAAAGGAGCTATAGGTGGATCTCTCACCTTTGGACAGAGCCAGTCTCAATGTTAAACCTAGCTAATGTGAACCTATTGCTTCAACACATGCTGCATCGACACATTGGCCAACAAACATGCCGATACAGTTGCGGCTCTTTTTTCTGCACGTTTATACTTTGCAGCAAAACTGCTTCCCCCTACCTTTGATATCAATTTCCTTCCTTTAAATCGCCTCATTCCAGCCAGACAGAACATGGAAAATTCCTTGAAACCCCCCCCCACCCCATGACGCAAAGAGGCCGCCTAGAGAGAAGAAGCCACTGTAAGCTTTGTGTTTGAATGAAGTGCTGCCAAATGGCATTCCCAGCCTGAGAACAAATATACAAACGTCAATCAGCCAGTGACGGAATGTGGAAGGAGCTAACCTGTGTGCTAACAAGCTCGGTGTCATCAGTAGCGTGGACGACTGAATGGCATTAACATGTGTAACTAAGCATTTGAGTTTCATTTGTGGAGGAAGAAGGAGAGTTAATGGCTCACTTTCATGCTATTGAATGTGAAAGGTCACGCTGTACATGAGTGAATGCAACATAAGGTCAGTGTGGCATTACATGTCAAGTCCTCATAATTGTGGCTTTTTTGGGGGGGAAATACCTTTATACAACATACCTGATCGAGTATCAGTCTCAAAATGTCATCTTCTTTGTCCGCGAATGTTATTATAATAATACATTTTATAAAGGTTTTCATTTTCATGAATCTTGTAATTTGGGACATGCGTGTGGGCTCAACTAGGTGCTCTTTCTGAGCCACAAACTTTTGTTCAGAAACCACAACTGCACGCCAGCCATGAGCGATAGTCATCTATTACCTTTTGGGCAGAGCGATGTTGAATCAAAAGAAACCTCCATAACTATAATTAGGAAAGAGTTATAGTAAATGGTCTGCTGGCTATCATCACAGATATACCTGCTCTGGCATAGTGAAATGTTAGTGGTTACAATGGGAGCACAATGAATGATGGAAACTCCTTTCATAAATCATAGCACCCTATACAGGTAACTTCCCAGATGAGATATTTCTTTTCTTACATGGGTCAAAGAACGTTTGCGTCACAAACCAAACCCAGCTATCCCTCGTGGGACCCGCTCACATGTAAAACTATTTTATTTCATCACAGTGGTTCTATTCTCTTTTCCACTTTGATGGAAGTTTCATCACGCTCTGCTTTCCTTGTTCTCGTTCCTGAGTACTTTCATGACCATTTTCCAGGGTACCTGTTGACTTTTAGTGATACACGCACACTGTCATGCGCAAACAAACTTGATCTTTTCCAGTTCCCTTTCACAGAGGTTTCTGTCTCTATTGTCCTCTCTGAACTTCCTCCACAATGGTCTGCGTGGCTGCACCAATATGATATATCATGAATTGGGCTTTTGTCATCTTCCTCATGACTGGGTGAATCAGGCTGAACAAAAGGGGAAACTGAAATACAATAATGGGGATATGTTCCTTTGCTTCTTAATTAATAAAACTTGTCCCGGTGTTTCCAAGTGATGGACAACATCGTGATCTCAAGTCAACACACACACACGCACACACACACACACACGCACACGCACACACACACACACACACACACACACACAGACGCACGGGGCAGTTCCTCTTCGTGTTTTTTTTTTACCTTCTGCTTCTGTTGCATAAATACAAGCAGCAGCATGCTGAGTTCATACAGATAACTGAACACATACTGAGAATAGCAATCTCACCTCTCTGGCATCCTCATCAGGTCACCTTGCAGTTGTGAAAATTTTGGATCAAGTCCAGTTGTCAAGGTAAGATCTACTATACTCATTTTATCTCTAAAGGTTATCTGTTTTTTTCTTCAGCATTTTATTAAGTAGGTCTTTATTCAAATATATTGAATAAATATCTCTTTTAAAGTAAAAATGTTATTGAAAGAAATTGGCAAACTCTTCAAATTTTGAATTAGATGATTTCCTTTTGGCATTGTCAGAACTACTTTTACTCAAGAACTAAAATGACTTAAATGCACCTTAGAGGTACTTGTATGCTTTACCTCAGTGGTTCCTAAGAAGAAGTTGCCAAATCCTTTGTTGTAAATTACTGTCCTTTTACTTTTCCTCCGCTACATTTCAGAGAAAAGTGTTGTAGCTTCTACTACTTTTATTTTAGGATAGCTACTTGTTAAAAATAACCTTGTATTGTTAGGGTGACAAACAACAAGTTTGAACCTGTTGGTGAAAAACCTTTTGTCTCCAGATCTGGGGAAGTTTTGTTTTATTTTGTAACAATCGTATTAATGCATCCTGAAGAGTCTCAGCCTTGATATTAGAATAAGCAGAGCAGGTCGAGGTTTAAGCGTATAAACTTCCCTCTGTTAATGTACCTGCCCTTATTGTCCTTTTTTCCAGATGCGTGCATTGTTCCTAGTGGTCCTGTATGCTGGACTGTGCTACGCCAGCGACCAAAACATAGAGACCCTGATGGATAATGGTTGGTAGCTCCTCCTTTCTCTACTGAATCATCCTCTCCGTTTGTGTCTTTGCAGTAAATGCTGATTCAAGTCAGTCTGTGTGAACGTGTGTTTTCTTCTCTATGATTTCACTAGTTCTGGTCCTGAGGGTGCCTTACGATAAGGGCACCATGGTGTATGTTAATGTGAGCTGTGGAGAAGCTTATGAAAACCAGCCTGTGGTTTGGAAGAAAGATGGTAATACAACTGTTACTACTACAAGTAATACTGCTTCTACTATCACTGGTACTTCTAATAGTACCTGTGCAGATTTGATACAGTACTAATAAATCTTAAAAATATGAAATTATCTGAAAAACTTGTTACATTGACCTATTCCCCTTGTCTCAGGCGAGGCGACTGAGCCAGCTCTGCAGGGGAACAAGGTCAAGGTCCTAGTGGAGGAGATGGACGGAGGAAACTACACGTGTCACCTCGGTCCAGGCGGAGATTACCTCAACCACACTTTGATCCTGATCCAAATAGACCCAGACAACAGGACTGTCATACTGGAAGAACAATCCCCTGAAATGGGTGAGATAGGAAAGATGGAGGGAGAGAGGAAGGAGGAGAACAAAGAAGGCACACAATGAGAGGAAAGACAAACAGAGAGAGATAAAGATGTGTTGTGTAATTGGACCTCGGGGGTATTTCCCTGGAGGAGACATCAGACGGATGTCACTTTAGTGCTGAGTTAAGAAAGAATGTGGGACGACATGGGGAAAAAATAGACAGAGGACGCAGACAACATTCAAAAGATAAGATGAACGGCGGGGCACATGTAAAAAGAAATGGGATGAAAGGAGGAGCAGAGGTAGTGTGATGATGCACAAGGTACAAGTGGACAGAGAGAGAGAGAAAGGAACGAGTCAACACAACGATCAAAATAAGTTATCAGAGGGGAGAAAACATAAAAAATAAATAGAAAGCGTCTTTGTCCGATTCATGGTTATACTGTTATATAATTATATAAAGATATATATAAACCAAAAGTTGTGAAAAGCTCTAAAGAAGCTTCAGAACTGTTTGTACTACCAGGTTTGTGCCATATGCAATGATTTATTGATGTTTAAATGCTAGGGTCCTTCAAAATAAAGTGCTCTGAAACATATAGAGATAAATTGTTCACAAGAGCATTCGACACAAAGAGAAAGACTCAGAGTGCTAACAGTGCTTCTGTTCCTTCAGGTCACATTCACTGTTCAGCACCTAACTACAAAGGCTCCTTCCACTGCACCTGGAGGAGAACGAGGCTCAGACCCGACACCTCTGTGCTCCTGGTGAAGGCAGAACGGTGAGGACAAAATACAAATACTCATTCAAATCAGGTAGTGGACCCTGTATCCTGCATCCTGTTTGGAGATCGGAGTATTGTACCAACCACTTTGTCTTCAATCTAGTAATATGGAAAATATTTCCTGTGAGCTGAATGCTGATGGATTAGGGATTCACTGCCAGGACGCCAGCTGCCCATACAAAGAGGATCAGCACCGCATCTTCCTCACCATCTACATACGCAGCGCTTCTCTCCTCGAGGCCTACACAAAGGCTTTCTACCTGAGAGAGATTGGTAAGTGATTGTGTTCTATTGTGTGGCCTCATTTTCATCCATCCATCCTTATTCCCTTCTGTCTTTGCCTTCTGTTGTGATCCTGCTGCATCCTTCTCATTGTACTCCCCCTCCCCCCTTCATCCTACTTAGTGAGGCCGGGAGCACTCCCTAACCTGCGCCTCAGTAATGGGAAGGTGTTCAGCTGGAGCTACCCTGACTCCTGGGAGAAGCCCTCCACCTACTTTGGCCTGCAGTTCCAGGTCAAAGTGGTCCACAAAGGATCGTCCTGTGGCGATGAACGCCACATAATGGTAATCAATGTGTGCACGACGTACAGTAGATCCGATTCAAGTTACACTTACCGTGAAAACACATTTGCTGACTTCCATTTGAACCACACTTCTTTGTCTTTAACGAGTGGTCTCTTCTCTTGTGCAGCTTCACACCACTCAGGAAACTACGTACGAGGTCAACGTTAAAACCCCAAAGTACGTTTTCTGTGTGCGAGCTCAGGACAAATACACCAACGGGCCATTTAGCCACTGGCACTCCTGCACGTAAGTATATAACTTGGACCATTTAGAACTGTTTTGACTGGGGTTTGTCACCAAATACCTAATTCGATGAGAGCATATGATTTATCCAAATAATATCAAGTCATGCCACCAACATAGATCTGATCCATACTGTTTCATTCCAACCTGTCCTGTCTCCAGAGTGAATAAAGGCGAGGGACACTGCACGAAGCTATAAAGGATGGAAGAGCACAAGTTTGCAAGAAATCATTTTTCCAACTCTCATGTTTTTATTGCAATGCACACAAACTGGTGCTTGAGGACTGAATTCATACATGTACAGTATTTATTGATCTCTATGGAACTTTTATAATTTGTGATATGATTGAAATCAATGAGTCCTTCCTTTGTGCCCTCTGTGACTTTATTTACATTGTTGCTAAAAGGTCAATTAAAATGTCATAATAAATTGATGAACATATTAATATACTGCACTTTTGGTATTTTTTTGTACAACACCTCAAATGTATTTTATATACAGTGGTAATTCTTGAAAAATATGTTACTACTCATTTGAAAATGACTTCAAGAACGCTGACGAACACGGGTAAGTTAGGTAGAAAAAAAGGTTTATTGTCATATTTACAGCCAGGACGTCAGGGATGTGATGAGGGAAACACAAAAAGGCAGATCTCAAGAAATGAAAAGGAGTTGAATGTCCAAAGAGAGCTGTAAATTCTGACAAAACCTAAAAAACTAAACAAATCACATCCCTGGTGCTTCAAAGAGCTTCGGGGTGCTCACAAGGTGGGATACGGCTCCCCCACCCCCTCCAACACTTCCCCTTCTTCATCCACATCTTAAAATCAACGTTGACAATAAGAGCAGACATTCATTAATGAAGCGGCTACCGAAAAGATAACGAAGCAGATGATGCACGTTTTGCGTGATGTGAAAGCATTTTTGCTACAACCAGTCTCGACCTCAAACTGGGCTGTTAACGTCCCAGTAGCTTTTGAGGATTATTGCATATTTTTACATGTCCAACTGTGAAGGTTGCAGGCATCGGTTTGATGCTCACGGACTTTATAGGTTTATCTTGGGCTTTTTTCAGACAAGCGCTCTCAATATTGTCTGCCGTTCCAGTTTTCCAGTTTTAAATCTTTAATACTCGTTGCACAAAATGTACTTGCAAGAAGTACTCCAGTAAAACTCTTATATGTTAAATTAGTTCAATTTATTCTTCCCTGTTGAATTTCACATTCAATCATTTCAAATTAGGACTATTGGATTTTTGATGGTTAATCTCAATCTCTTCATATATATATATAATAATAGGCAACATCTCAACTTCGTACAGGGGGGGGGAAACGTATTGACCTTAACCATGATGACTTGCATGGTAGAGCAGAGAGGCTCGATAGTCGGAGCAAAGTATGCCTACTGTTTAGAGAAACACAAGCAACTTCACACTTCCTACGAGGTGAAAGTGCTACAAACCCCCCCCCCCCATCTAGGGGCCCAAGGAGGTTTAAGAGGTCTCAAATATATCCTGACTGAGGTTTGTAGGAGTTTGTGGGTCATTGTGGCTCGTGGCCTCAAACCTAGGGGTAGTTTGTGATTACTAGGGATGCAACGATCCGACTTTTTCAGTCCCAATACCGACACCTGGGCTTTGGATATGGGCTGATGCCGAGTACTGATCCGATACCAGAGTTTAAAGAATAAACTGTGTGAGCCCCGCCGTATGGAAGAAACCGGGCTCATCCTTTTATGTGTAAGGCAACATTAGGCTCGACTTAAACATTGCTTTCCTAACTTTGTAAAACAAAATAACAAATGAATACATAGATGTACATTTACTGAATTGTTATTTATTAACAAAATAATAAATTGTACACCTACAACTTAGTAAAAAAAAAAAAAATCCTCAAAAGTAACAGGAATTACAATTCAAGTGTAAACCGTTTAAATGCAGCAACAAATTGGTCAAAACTTAAACAGGAATAACCGGTATGTAATATATAGAGTAAATAAACAGAGCTGAACCTAATAGATTGGCCCGATCCAACTATTTGAGTCAGTATCAGCCCGATATCCGATATCGATGCATCCCTAATGATTACCACACAGACGGGTGGTGACTGCTGTTACTATTGTAATGAATGCAAAAAAAAATAAAAACGTGTGAGAGACAACATGCAAAGATACAAATTGGGAAGCCCATCTCAGTCCTGAGCTTTTGAGAGTTGGCGTCTACAGGTTTATTGTAGGATTTGTATTAAGGTTTGTAATAAAGGGCTTGTAATAGCCACGTTTGTGTGTGTGTGTGTGAGAACTGGATGATGGGACAGTAGTGTCCAGCCTTTGCCGAGGATGTAGTCCCTCCTCAGTGATGCTGCCTCTTAGATAGGTACCTACACACACACACACACACACACACACACACACACACATTCAGTACATATAATACTGATGAACATACTTCATATTTTTAGGTGCTATAAGCATGCGTTGTGTCAGTACTAAACGACTCATCATTACTGCTTAGCATACGTGTGCCTACCTCTCCCAGTGTTTGTGGTTGAGTCCGCTGAAGTCCTCAAGCTTGGCGATTTCTTTGAGGTACTGAGCCAGTTTATAGAGTTCCCTGTCCTTCTCTCTGTTAAGATGGGCCTTCATGAAGGGTCGGATCTAACACACACACACACACACACACACAATAGGATTCAGCAAAACCTGCGCTTAACGCTGACAATGATGAGGAAGAGGTGAGGGTCGAAAGCAATGACGATAATGCGGGCCGCCTACCTTCAGTCCGTTCTGTGGGTTCATGAGGAAGTTTCGTCCGATGTCGTCAAACATAATGGTGTTCCTCCTGTTGTAAAACTCTTCGTACTTCCCCCATATCACTCCCAGGGGCTTCACCTGGATACAGTGCAAATAAAAGGCACAATCTACAATCAAAAGTTAAACAAAAGGGAAGGAAACTGCACCACACAACTACATTTAAATATAGATGCTTTCTTCTGCTGTGGAAGTAATAACAGCAGCAGTAAAACACGGCAATATCTTCATTTATGATCCGCTGTGTGTGTGTGTGTGTACTAACCTCCACAACCCCTCTCTTCGGGGTATGTACCGTAATCATTGCTGCACTGTCCAACATAAAGGTAATCTTGTAGTTCGGGTTGTCTGTCACCCCCAGCTCCTACACACACACACACACACACACACACACACACACACACACACACACACACACACACACACACACACACACACACACACACACACACACACACACACACACACACACACACACACACACACACACACACACACACACACACACACACACACACACACACAAACACACACACACAGGCAGTAGTGTTGTTTTCTGCTCCGATCTGTGTTTTAAATTGATTAACACTGCCATCTTTTGGCAAAACAGGGTAAAGTACAGTAATGTTAGCAGTAGTGTAGCTTGAGCAACGGCACAAAAAAAACACAACAAGTGGAATACTTACTTTCATTTTGGCATCAATCCACTTCATACTTGTAGCAGCTAAGGAGAGAAAGCACATGTGTAAGATGTGTATTCCACAAGCACTGATTGCTAGGTAGCAGCACAGAGAGGAAATAAAAAACTAAATGGCCATAAGATAGAAACTTAATAGATAAAAACAACAACATAAAAACATACTGAGGGTGTCTAGTGGCCTATAGCTAAGACGAGTTGAGTTGTACAGTCAATGTTGCATTTTCAAAGAAATTCACCCTGCTACTCATCTAGAGTGATGCATGGCATTCAGTCCAATTCAGACCTTCACAAGAACAGACAAGGAGATACATACACCAGATGACAATGTCATAGTCCTCGTAGGCTGATGTCAGAAACTCGTGAAGGTAAGGTCTCATCAGCTCCTGACCCGTTTCCGCACACGACTTATGATCTAAACACACAGTAGGTTGCAGACATCAATGCAACCGATAGGCTGGCAAACAGAGATGGATTCATATTTTGCAAAGCGTCCCGTTCTACTGACAGGAGAATACAGACTGTGCATCAGTCGGTCAACATTTTAAATGTGTTCATAAAAGACTCAACCCTATGAACCTCAAATACAACATATGCGTGCGCACACACGAGGAGACGAAACAGTGGAGACGCAGTATCAAAGCAAATGCTGTGTAGTTGTGTAATGTGCAGTTAGAGTAAACGCAGTGTTTGCTATTAGCATGCTATGATTTAAGCCAAGGTTTCCCAGTCACATTGTTATCGAGACAAATGCCGGCGTCGCTGCAACTCACCGAACAGCGTGTAGTCCACATCCAGTACCAGAAGCCTTTTGCCTTCTCTGGGAGGGTTCATCTCCTCCACCTTGTAGTCTTTCACTCTGCGGGCGATCTTTGCCAGATTCTCCTCTCTAGAAGAACAACATAGAACAACATCTGTCTCTCAGACACACACGGGTACATTTCCTCTCACAAATTACCATCTCGCTCCTGTGCAGCCACACACACACACACACACACACACACACACTCACACACACAAATCCCATTACAATAACTAACCTGTTCTCCACATTAATGACCTCCTCCTCAATGTCAAAATCATTGACCACGTCATCGTTTTCTGGGGGAGGGGCTAAAACCTCTTCCTGCACAAAACAAAACAGTTACCAAATCAGCAAAGGGGAACCTTTAACACAACACAGTACATCAGCAAATACTAAGACTTTAGATAAACACCATCATCAACAAGTAGCAGGATCATCACCTAACGAACCACTTATTGAACACATGATTAAAGCTAGTTAGTGACCGTAAGTCTTAAATAACAAGTAAGAAAGCATGCTCATAATGTCACTCTTTCAATAACTATCATGTTTCATTAAACTACAAACTAGCCGGTCACTCGGGCACATTGCCAGTTGACTGGGCAACTAGTCCTTAGTCCCAAGCAGATATCTGTGAAGTCGCCCACCACCTACCAGGCTCTCCTCTCTGGTACCCATCATCATGATCTTAGTGTTAGGCTTCAGCTTCAGAGAGCCCAGCTTCACCTCATCCTCTGCAGGTTTACCTGGAGAAAGAACAGAAGGAGAAGAGAGTGAGATTCATTTAGCTACAGAAGCTTGCTTCACTCAAGAGAGAAGTTACTTATATATAGTTAACAATAATGCAAATGCACAAAGGGAGATAATGTCCCGATATCTTGTCCACCTGGTTTGGATATCATATGTTATTATTTACGCTAGCTCCACCAGGTTTAATGCACTTGTGACCATGGATGCCCTCTCACCTTTGATCTTGAGTCCCAGTAGTTTCTGTCTCTCTGGCAGCACCCCAGTCAAGGTCTTAATGGACTGTTTCAGGTCCATCACCGTGTCCTCCTCAGACAGAGAACTGATGGAGTACTCCTGACCTCCCCACTTTATGATCACTGATACAGACATGGCACAGACGGGGTCTTCACACACACACACACACACACACACACACACACACACACACACACAAACACACACACACACACACCCACACACACACACAAACACACTCGGCTGCAGCTGGAGTTAGGTATGCACGCGCACAGACGAGTGCACACTCTTCGAAGCTAAAATATTTCCTGCTACAGCAACAAGCATGCACGCGTCCACCTTGAAGAGAGAGAGAGAGAGAGAGAGAGAGAGAGAGAGAGAGAGAGAGAGAGAGAGAGAGAGAGAGAGAGAGAGAGAAGGGGAATAGGCAAAGTAACAGGAGAATTGTCAACTTGGCTGTAGCTTGAGCAAAACATAGAAAGTAGCTAATGATCAAACACAGAGAGCAAAACATTGCATGACTATAGTTAAGCGTGTGTTGCTCTGGCTGGCTTATTCAAGACACATCGCCAAAAATGCCACCTAATCGGAGCAGTCCCTTTGACGGTCTGTGATGTTGATATTTTTAGCATGAGATGGCTAACACTAGACTAGCAACACGCGAGGCAACGAGACAACTAGCTAGCATTAGCTGACGAGGCTAGTTGCACGGTTTGGGCATCCTCACCTGGTAGAGCAAGCTGTCATGTAACGCTGGACAAACGCTGTCAGATTCCCTCTGAAAGTTGAATGAATCAGTGAAGTTTGCCGTTCAGTTTCATTCATCGAGCGGCGCACACTGTTCTTCCTTGCGTCCCGAATCCTGCCGGTAGTGACGTAGGGGGGGAAAAAAGAACCCTTTGTTACCATAGTGACCATATTATAATAGATTAACATAAAACCGTTTGATAATAGTTTCCACCGACTTCTAGTAAAGAGAAGAAAATAACGCTTTATACCACTTAATCAACATTAAGTGCGGCTTATTTTTTTTTCAGACCATTTCTCTGATTGATCACAAATGTGTTTGTGTGTTTACACTTTCTGCATATGTATACATATACATACATATATACACATATATATATATATATATATATATATATATATATATATATATATATATATATATATACATATGGACTATGTAGCTTAATCCCAAATCAGATAATGAGATAATTACTGAAGAACTTTTATGAAAAACACATTTTGCATACATTATTATCCATTTGACAAACACCACTAAATTACAAATCTGGGCAAAAGTATAGCAGTGATACAGATATCATACATTTTCCTGGTAAAAGGACACCACCTATAGTGCAGTGAATGAAATAGGGTCATATATTACAGTATATTACAGTTTAAACATGTCATAGAGTCTCATTACTATGCTTTAACGTGACAGCAGAGCATATCACCTGCTAATAAACCCACTTTTAGGGTCATGTTTTAATCCCTTGAGTGTTGGATTCCCATTAGTTAGTATTACAGTAAATAAACACTTTAACAATATCACCAAAACAGTGAGAATATCATCATGTCTCTTGCCTTGAACTACTATAACCTAGGGATTGACCTCCACCCACCATCTGTTCACGTTTACAAATCAAATAAGAGTTTACTTGATAAATATCCAGGCCTAGTAAGGAAAATAACGCCTCTTAAAGGTCAAAGCGCATTCCGTAGCAGCCAAACTAGCTTTATTTTCCAGTTAGTATATATCAAGCACGAGGCCAAGAGATGTAATGGGACGAACTACATTGCGCATGCGCAGTACAACCTCCTCGGGTACTTTGGGGTAATGGCTGCGAGGTGAGATGAGCGGATCGGCCGCATCCTTTGAGCGTGAGGCGCTTCCATCGAGAGGACCGTTAACTCGGGCGGTGCCGAGTTAAAATGGTCGATATCCGACCCGAAAAAGCATCCCAAAAAACGTTGTACACATTGCGAACATCTCTTTCAAATGTAAGTTATCTCTCTTTTCTTCTTATTAGCCTTTGGCAGGACGCCATAGCTAGCTCGGGAACTAACGTTACCAGTCCTCCTGCTAAGCTAAGCTAACGTCACAGTTACTTACGTTAATCTTCAACCGGGTTAAGATGACGCTGCCTGCTTGTATGTGACCGCGGTGTCTAAAGCGACAGCGTCAGAAGCTAACTAAGGCGTCGGGTGTGATTTTATTCTCCGTTGTGTTGGAGTGAGCTCGGTTGTTGACAGTCGCTAACGGATGCTAGCTGACTACGTTAGCATGAATTGTTGGCTCTGTGCCTGCTGCCTGCTCGATGCAGCTCATCATCTCTGCTCGTTATACTGTTATAAGCTATGTTACCACTTTGACACATCGCACCGAAGCCGTTCATTAGCTTCGTCAGCCCCATGGTGTATTACTGCAACGTACAAACCAAGACAAGTTAGCAAAGTGTTGCAGTCCTTCTGCGGCGGAGCGAAGAGATTTTCTTTCTTCCGTGGAGACGGAGGGGTTACTAGAGTTCATACCACGATTGATGCCGCACTCACTCATCCACAACATTCTGTAGTGCAGATGTAGTGCAGATGTTTCAGTTAACAATTAACATCAATACACCTATTGAGACTAAACCCAACCACACCATGCCCTGCAGCGGCTAGTGGATTACGACATATAATAATACAGTACTAGACGTCCGCGTTATATAAGCTGTGGTTTCTGCGAAGTGATCTCTCTCTCTCTGGTCGTGGTGAATTTAGAGTTATGTAAGTTATCAGGGTCCCGGGATGCAGGAATATTAATGGATGGAAACTCCAGTCCCAGGCATCGTAACGGGATTGGAAACTTTGTCTTGTAAGTGCCACTAGTGGCTTAAAGTAGTTACGATGGGCCCCAGTCCACACTATTATGATAGGCCTGAATGCACGCTAGTTATAGCAGTTATGAAGCGCACACACAGCAGCGTCCCGTCACATGATCAAATAGAGACTTGACAATGGACAATAATGACAAAAAGACCAAATAAAATGAGAAATTATTCATTTAATTGATCTTATATATTATATATACATACACACACACATTTAATATTAGAATAAGTAGAATAAGCATGTGAATTTGTTATCGTACTGACTATTTTGAACCATGATGGAGATGGTTTTGCCTTTTCGTGGGCACATGCAGCAAATAACACCTTTTATGTAATTTTAACATGAGTTCCTTTTTGGAGCACGGGCTTGTTTCCTAGGTGGCGATCTGAACACCTTAAGAGCCCTTTCCTCACTCGACACATTATCGGAGGGCCCGCTCTCTCTCAGGCCCCACCACGCCACGGGCCCTTGTGCAACCTGCACTGCCTGTACTGTGAATGTTACGCCTGTTCATTCACGTAGTGGTGCACGATGCATGTACAGACCCACGGAAAGTTTTACGAAACAATCCTTTTAGATGTTACCGCACTCCAAAAATGAAATGGTCTGTTGCTGCTTATTTTAAAAAGCCAAATGAGGATAGAGCGGAGGAGGCTGGTGGGAGGGAGAGACAATGAGAAGTTCCAACTCACTCGCACTGATGATGAAAGTGCAGACGGGGAGACACATACTGAGCCAGTGTCATTGATTAATACCTGTGGGGATAGAAGATCTTTTACTTCAGTAAAAGTATTAATACCACGATTTAGAAAAAACACTAACCCCTACTTAAGGCAAAGTATATAAGTGTATATATAATTGATGCATGTAAGATGCATTTTAATGTTGTAAATGTCTGCAATAGAGCTAGCTTTATTCATTTCTTTATACTACTGGGTGGTTTAATTTACTGTTAAGGGTGCGACCAAATCATGTGCTTGTGCGAGAAAGTTGAATAGTTAATCTAGAGCGTAAACAATTGAATTAGTTTTATTGATAAGTTAACTTTAGCATGAGATGAAACCGTTTTGATTTAGTCTTTTGTTTTGATCGATCGGGAATTTTGTGTTGCTGCAGCATCTGAAACATACTTCAGTAGAGGGGAAAGGAAGTCAACTAGGAATGCAATCTTTTGTATGAAAATAACTCAGCAATACAACATCTAAACTGTTGTGCAGTTAAGTTAATGTTGACTCCAACACAATAAGTAGATTACAAAAGTGTGAAGTAAGTAAGGTATGAGTTCACAATGGCATTCCTAAATTTGCAGATGATTATACGCAAATTAAATATTTGCTTTTTGAGGACATGCATGTATAAACAGTGTTGCAGTTTGGTGATAGATGGTAGAAACAGAAAGATGAACAAATGTCAAATGCAAGGACTAATATAAAAGTAAAAAATAATCCCCTTTATCCCTCTAATGTTAACCATTAGAGATTTTTCCATAAAGAGGTAGGTACCCCATAAATATCTTTACATTTATATTTGCGCGAGGGTAATGTTGCAAATCAATGAGCCCGGCAGTTTTATGGCAATATTGGATATCTGGGTCAATATGATGAAGTACCGATTTTATATTATCCCATCTGTTTTGTAAAATATGTTTTCTCACGTAGATTTTCTAAAATGTACAGGCTATATTAGTATTGTGAAATAAAATCACACATACTGTAACCAACGTTGTAAAAAGGAAAATAAATATACTATTAAATGTATGCTGTAGATATAAACAATGAGGAAACATACTTTCATATATGAATAAGCAGATTTTGTGAGTGTGCCTAATTCATCAAGCCTGACACGGAGCAGCACCTGAAAGAGTTCATTCCACTGTTGCTAGTTCAGTGAAGTTTAGTGCAGTGAAAGCAAACAGAAAGGCCTGTTTACCTCTGCATGTGCTTCAATGTGGATTGATTATTGAATGATTTATTTGACTTTGAAAAGCATAATTCTGAGGGAAGCAGCTCTTCATAAAGCCATTTTCTCGTGCTAACACGCCTTTGTGCACTGTACTGTTTATAATCTCATTCGCTGGGTAGTTCAGTTTATCTTTACTGCCACTCTTGGGTCATAGAATAGTCAGCAGTTGGTTTGTTTTACATACACTTCACTGTTGCCTGTGGATAAAAGGCTGTTTTCTTTAGGTTTTTATCTTGATCTGTCTCTCTCTCCACCTCCCTGTGAGCTCTCGTCACTCCCCAGCCCAGTCCTCCTCCTTTCATCTTCTTTCCTCTCATCCTATGTCACTGCATCCTGTCTAACATCTGTTTGTGCGTTGTCCCTCTTCTCCGCAGTGCGCCCGCTGTCAACATCCCGTCTTAGTGGTCAGTTCTGCCTGCCGATCCGAGGTTAAGCTGAGGCCATGGCAGTGAAGGACCGCGTAGAGGCGGTGCTCAATGTGGGCCTGCGTGTTCCCAGCATCATGCTGCTGGACGTCCTGTACCGCTGGGACGTCAGCTCCTTCTTCCAGAAGATCCAGCGGTCCAGCCTGTCCAACAACCCCCTGTTCCAGTACAAATACCTGGCACTCTACCTGCACTACGTAGGTCAGTGTTGGTGCCTCCCTCCCTCCCTCCCCCCCCCCCCCCCTCTCTCTCTCTCTCTCTCTCTCTCTCTCTCTCTCTCTCTCTCTGTCTCTGTCTCTGTCTCTCTCCTCTCTCTGTCTCACTCTCACTCACCACACACACACACACACACACACACACACACACACACACACACACACACACACACACACACACACACACACACACACAGTCTGTCCCAGTACAAATACTTCCCCCCCTGTATAAACACTTCTTAGAGGATTAGTGTAAAACCAACACATTACACGAATGCTTTGCTCATTTTACACATTTGATAATGTAACATGTGTAAACAGCTGTGGCCGTTGGCCCGCCAATGTTATCGTGACCTTTATTAGGTGTTGTGTGCAATTTGACAGCTTAAGTAGCTCCTTTTCCACTGGCTTTATCAGTTGGTCAGAGCCAGCAGTCACGATGTTACCTCTCTTGGTTGGATTTGCATGGTTTCTTTCCTTTTTTTCTCTCCCCATTTAACAAAGTCAGGCCTTTGTACCAACTCAGTCAGTTTCAGAATGCACAGACATGGTGGTAGGCAGTAAGCCATTTGGCTCTGCTTGGTACTGATTTCAGGACAGTCAGGAGGGATTGTTTGGCACGACGACACGTGGAGTGTGACCAAAACTCAAATCTGATTTATCCTTCGTTAGAATAAAAAAAAAAAAAAAAAAGATGGATGTCTCCTGAAAACAAGTTTTTCCTCTTCCAGCTGTGCGGTTCTTGCCCCAGCAGTGGCATTCTGGCAGTTTGAGTCAGCTGTGTCAATCAGAGTTGGTGTGAAACCAGCGTTAAGCGTGTCGGTAGCGCTGTCAAATGGATGGAAAGGATTTAGTTGGTGCAAGAAAACAGAAAGATAACAAAGAAAAAGGCTTTCTGAGAGTGCCAACCTTCATCAACACTGATCTGTTATCCAATTGTTCTCAATGTTCTGTTGACCAATTCCCCATGCACTTCTGTTTATTTTCACCTGCCAGTGAAAAGCTTCACAAAGAGATAAAAATGCAAGTTGGAGTTAACACCATTCCCCCCCTGATTCCTAGTAACAGTGTGTGATAGTGTCGCTCGTGTTCACTTAACTTTTAAGTAAAATGTAGTTTTAAAGTCTGTATCTCATAGCAGTAGAGTTAAGCTAAAATAGTCTTGTGATAGTGGAAATCCCATTTTTGGTTCACCACAATTCTCCCTTGTGTCAAAGTGGATTCATCCACCAACTTCTACAGGAATCCATAACTGATTGATGTATTCTGCTGACAGTCAGACAGACAAGCTGTCAAAAACATAACCTCAGCGGTGAAAGTCGGGAGGAACACATTCCCCGTGTGCGGCGAAACGTGGCTTTAAAACCAACCTTCCTCGCTGTGTCCCCGGATAGAACTCTAGTCATTTCCACCGAAGTCATTTCCACCGAAGTTAAATGTCGTGTAGCGACACGCATCTTTTTCAGACTGACTATCATCCCAGAACACACCACATGGAGAAAGAGCCAATCGTTAAGACATAAACAAGCTCTCACAGTCAGGTGTGTTTCCAGTGACACAGCAGCGCTGATGGACAGTCACAGTGATGTGACGGTGACTCAGCAAAGTCAGACTGTGATTTGACCGAGCTAAAAGAAAACCGACAAGCACAGTGTTGTGTGTGTGTGTGTGTGTGTGTGTGTGTGTGTGTGTGTGTGTGTGTGTGTGTGTGTGTGTGTGTGTGTGTGTGTGTGTGTGTGTGTGTGTGTGTGTGTGTGTGTGTGTGTGTGTGTGTGTGTGTGTGTGCAGACTTTGCTGCAGTTGGTTAATGAGCCAATAGGCTTGGTATGTGCTGATGGGCGCTGTGGGTGGACAGACACAAAAAAAAAAGGGGGGGGGAGGCAGTAAAACCAAAGGAACTGTTGCTATGCACTGAGGAGTTTTCTTTGGGCACGGTTTTAGGAAGTAGACTGGTGCGATGACACACACACACACACACACACATTAAGTGTATCACTTTCGTGTTGAAAACGCAAACAGGGAGCAACAGAGATTCTTTGGTAATTCATGCATTGTCACTTTTCTACTTCATGCTGTTTTTGTTGTGTTTTTGTTTGTCTATGTCACAGGTTACATCCTCAGCCTGGTACTCCTGACTCTGCCTCGTCAGCACCTGGTTAAACTCTACCTGTATGTCCTTACGGCCCTGCTGCTGTTTGCTGGTCACCAAGTCTCAAGGTACACACGCATTCACTGTAAGCTATAATGTACTTTATCCTTTTCAAGGCATTAGCTCACAATATATATCACCAGCTAGTGTGAGTTGTCCTTGTGCTGGTTGAGATGAAAGGCCCTGTGTTGAGCTATAGGTCAGTGGTATAGAATCAGTCACAATAGGTTTCCCTGTACATTGAACATTTTGACCTCTCTTTCTCAGGGATTATGTCCGCAGTGAACTGGATTCCGGCTACGAAGGACCTGTCTACTTGGAACCTCTCTCCATTAACAGATTCACCACTGCACTCATTGGTATAATAAGACACACTTGTGCAGTATACATGACATGGCACGGCCGCGTCGTGCACAAGCCCAAACATAGGCAGGCGGATGTAGTTCAGCGGCTCCTTTCCGAGCTCACAGGATACTGTTCCAATATTCCAAATTGATGTTTCTTTTCCCCTCTCCGTCGTGGTCGCCCATGCATCTGGAAAGTCTCAAAGTATGGAAAGAATGACGTAGATCTCCTGTCACTTGTAGTACTGCAATATACTGAGCAACTAAATTTAAACCAGAGTCTCCGTTACAGAAAATTCATCCTCTGTAAGGAATAAAAAGGTCAGCATCTGTAGTGGTTTTGATAGAGTATTGCTACATTGGCTATATTAAAAAGCATCTCTTTAAGGTCACATCACCTCGTCGCTCTTGACATAAAGCTTACCGATCACCGACTTTTACCCCGTGTACTGCGAAAGCTCGGCCATGTTGAAATAGATAACGTTACGAGTTGGTCCATAGGACCTGGTTTCATCTTACTGGAGAGTAGATATGGAGTCTCCTGTGCTATAAATAGACCGTACTGAGTGCTGATGTTACCGCACAGTGAAAGCCTGAGAAAGCAAAAATAACAGTTACAGGGACAAAGAGATGCAGATGCAGACAGACGGGGAAGAGAGAGAGAGAGAGTGGTTTGTGTGTTTGTGTGTGTACGTGCGTCTTCCTTCCGGTTTATCGTCTCTGATCTTCTTTCAGGTCAGCTGGTGGTGTGTACGCTATGCTCCTGTGTGATGCAGACCAAGAGGATTTGGCTGTTCTCTGCTCACCTCCTCCCTCTGGTGGCCAGACTGTGTCTGGTCCCACTGGAGACCATTGATTTCATCAATAAGTTCTCCATGATCTTCACTGGCCTGGAGGTCATTTACTTCCTGGCTTCTAACTTGTTAGTACCGTACAACCTGGCCAAGACGGCCTACAGGGAGCTGGCCCAGGTGATGAAGTAGTTTTGTGGCCAATGTTTTTTTTCATGACTGAGAGATTTCCCTCGCATGTAATATTAATATTAATGTTATTCTTATTTCTACCCTTCTGTCCCCCAGGTGGTGGAAGTGTACGGGCTGCTTGCGTTGGGTATGTCTCTCTGGAACCAGCTGGTCCTTCCAGTACTCTTCATGTGTTTCTGGCTACTGCTGTTCGCTTTGCAGATCTACTCCTACTTCAGCACCAGAGACCAGCCTACCTCAAGGGAGAGGCTCCTTTTCCTCTTTCTCACCAGGTAGGACCGTACGCGTTGGTCAGACTGTGTGGGGCATTATAGATTGCATACCACAGATATGTTTCGTATGTGAACAGGTTATGATGGAGCTACTTGGAATATAGAATGAGTGTTTGTTTAGCTTGTCTTGACTCTCCTCCTTCTCTCCTCCCTCCCTCCATGTCCTCAGTATTGCAGAGTGTTGTTGTACACCGTACTCCCTTCTGGGTCTGGTCTTCACCGTCTCCTTCATCGCTCTGGGAGTTCTCACACTCTGCAAGTTCTACCTGCAAGGCTACAGAGCCTTTATGAATGACAACACCATGCACAGGTCAGTTTGTGCATATGTCAGCATGTGTTGGTTTGTTGTGGGTGTCTATTGGTATGTTACACGGTTGTTTTACTGTCTGTCTGTGCAGAGGGATGACAGAAGGCATCACCCTGCTGATCCTCGCGGTCCAGACGGGCCTCATCGAGCTTCAAGTCATCCACCGAGCCTTCCTCCTCTCCATCATCCTCTTCATCGTCGTTGCTTCTATCCTGCAGTCCATGCTGGAGATAGCTGACCCCATAGTCCTGGCCCTGGGAGCATCGAGAGACAAGTAAATACATTCAGCTTACATCTCTTTTTTTTTTTAATTATTTTTCTTTACCGATTTATAATCCTCAATCTCCCACCTCCGTCTGTCCTTTAGGAGTTTGTGGAAACACTTCAGAGCGGTGTCTCTGTGTCTCTTCCTGCTGATCTTTCCGGCCTACATGGCCTATATGATCTGTCAGTTCTTCCACATGGACTTCTGGCTACTCATCATCATCTCCTCCTCCATCCTCACATCACTGCAGGTAACACACACACACACACACTGTTAGAACATCACATTGCTATAGATGTAATTGATTTGTCTCAATTTGTAGACGGAGCATAATATAAGTCCTGTCTCTAAAGTTCACCTGTTTTACCCACTTTTACCTGTTGATGATGAAGCATCTGTGATGGGTTATTGAGGACACTCTCTTACGTCCCCCTCAGGTTCTCGGCACTCTGCTGATCTACATTCTCTTCATGGTGGAGGAGTTTCAAAAGGCTCCAGTCGAGAACATGGATGAAGTCATCTACTGCGTCAACGGGACGTACCGCTTGCTGGAGTTCCTGGTGAGTGGACACACACATGAACACACGATATAGAGTAACACGAGGGAGCACAAATGAGAAAGCAGCATGTGACAAAGGCGGTTTCATTGTTGACGCGTAATATTGCTTCGATGGCATTGACGTATGTTTAACTCCCTTGCCAGGTCGCGGTGTGTGTGGTGTGCTACGGCGTGTCAGAGACGGTGTTCGGGGAGTGGAGTGTGATGGGCAGCACCATCATCCTGGTCCACTCGTATTATAACGTGTGGCTCAGAGCCCAGCTGGGCTGGCAGAGCTTCCTTCTCAGGAGAGATGCTGTGAACAAGATCAAAAGCCTCCCCACGGCCAGCAACACACAGCTGGAACAGTACAACGACATCTGTGCTATCTGCTACCAGGTAGGAACTGGCTTTGTGTGTTTGTGGTTTATCTAAATAGAGTACATGGCCAAGAATACATTCAAGGCTTCAAGTTAAAGCTTGGCTAATGAAATGTCAAAGGAAACAAGTAACAATGTTTATGTGCTCATCCCTTCCAGGACATGAACAACGCTGTCATCACTCCGTGCAGTCATTTCTTCCATGCTGGCTGTCTGAAGAAATGGCTTTATGTCCAGGAGACGTGCCCCCTCTGCCACTCGCAACTAAAGAGCCAATCGCCAACCACCAACCAAGACGCCCCGGCAGCCAATCAGAGCCCCGCAGGGCAAGAAGAAGGAGCCGCAGCGGCTAATAAGCCGAAAGATGAAGCGCTTCCAGATGACGCGAAGAGGGAGGGAACAGCGGAGCAGGAGGGAGGTAATGGACCTGCCACGTCAGCTGGAGAAAGCTCCTCCTCTGGTGGGCCCTCTAGTCCCCAGCACCTGGCACAGACTCCATCATCATCATCATCATCATCCTCTTCCTCTTCTCCTTCCCCACTTGTGACTGAATCTCAGAAGCGGTCACTCACGGATCAGCCTTCTTCGTCTTCCACCTCTTCCTCTGCCACAACGGACATGCTCCCCTCTCCTCCATCTCCCTCCCACTCCTCCTCCTCCCCCTCACAGCCGGTGGTCCAGGCAGAGATGACCCCGGCTGAACCCGAGCCCGCCCCTCAACTAAACCGAGGCTTCTTATTCGCCAGCGAGGAGTCACCTGCCGGTCCATCATGGCAGCTCGAGCAGCCCACCTCTCCTCCTCCATGCAGCCTCTGAGCCTCATTGTAACACACACACACACACACCACATACGTGCATGCACATATAAACACACAATCTAAATACTCCCATCTGCTAATATTCTGCCTATATTCTACTTATCCAGCGGTTGGCTATCCCATCATGTCAGAAGATTCAACTCTTAAAAACCTCTCCAAAACAATCTCTCAGCAGACATTCATCGCTCAACATTAAGACAACTACAGACGATTGCCATTTTTTTTTTTTTCGGCGATTGTCTTGGACCAGTGCATTTAAAAATGTGTTTAACTTTCATGCCAGCAATGATTTCATTCTCCATTCAACACAAAAAGAGCAACGCAGTAATTGGTAGGTCTACATCATGTCCACGAAATGTGAAATCCTGAATGAAAGTCCTGCTTATGTCCCTCTCATTTCATGTGATGGTTGCTCCCATCATGCCTTTTTGTTTGTGCAGCGTCACTCTCGCTGCTGTACTTGTCTGAGTGTTTGGGTTTTTGTCTGTAGTCCTGTACGTGCCATGATCTAACGAGGAGCGGGTCGGAGGTCTGGAGAGCCCCGCTGGGCCAGCGACAGCTGATGGTCTTTTCGTGAAGTCTACAGATTTCAGATTTTTTTTTTGGTTTTCCACTATCCAACAGTGGAAAACCAACAGTAGCTCTGTGTATTGGCGGACACACTGAGCGTTGGCAGAGACTGAATGTTGTTTCTTGAGGCCGTCACGTAACCTGAAGCCTGGCGCTAAGCAGAGGATACATGGTGGGGGTCTACTTAAGTGTTGCGGTTGTGAACAAATCAAAGGGTTCACATGGGAGAACTAATTCATTTCATGTGTCGAGCTTTCTCTATTATACGTCTTCAACATTTGATTCAAACTTGTTTGGCTGGTCCCAGCAAAAAAAACAACAACAAAAAAAAAAGCAGTTCTACTCCTCATCGCCAAACTTTTGTATTACTGTTAAAGAGATGCTATTTTTAAGATCATTTATACATTATGCTTTATCGGACAGCCCTGCACTGCAGACGGACTGAGAATACAGGAGAGAAAGACGGAGGAGGGAGATAACAGAGGCCGCAGTTTGTATTTGAACCTTTCAGCATTGGCGGAATTAGCCCACAAACTCTTGAGTCGTCGGCTTTGCTTCACTCATGGTACTCGCTCGCACTCACCTGGCTGAGCTCGGCTGATTCACAAACGCATTCAACCAGTCCACACCCAAGTTTACCAACGAGCCAGCGATGGTTGAGACTCATCATCATCATGGCAGGAGCCAATCACCTTGCTCCATCCAGCCCCCCCCCTTTTTTTTTTTTAATAAACTAATCACATCGAAGCACCCTGACCATCATTATCCTCCTGCTGCTCAGTCACTTCGCTCCATGAAATGTTACCACCAGCAAATTGAGTCACTTGATAGGAGAGCTTTTTGTTTCGTTTTTTCCACACATGCTAGCTAGCACACTAGTTCTGTCGACTCCTTTGCTTAGCTAATGGAGCCGGACCGGGAGAAGTGTGTGTGTGTGTGTTGAAGAGTTTATTGAAAGACTAAAACTTGAGAATGCCGAGTCCTGATGCACGCTTATATGTAGAGCTTGCACGCTGCCACTATAACCACAGCATTCATTTGTTTTTCTCCAATGTGCTCTAACCTTGCTACCAATTTTTCTTTTTCTTTTTTTTTTTTGGGAGGGTAGGTTGGTTGCATTTGCACTAATGTCATTTATACTAGCAACGCTCCAAAGCTGTTCTGTGGCTGTGAGCAACCAAATACCCACTGATGTGCGTTTGTGTACGAGGAAACAGCCCAATCTGTTTGTAATGTGTGATGTTGCTCTGTGTGGCATCTATATTTAACCAGAGGAGTGTTGATATATGAATAAGATCGGGGCTTGGCTCCTCCAAAGCTTCCCGAGTGGTACGGTGTTCTTTGTTACTTTACATGCCTGTGAACAAAGACGAACTTCTCTCTAAGAGGCTCTCGGAGAACCCAAGCCCCCCTGATCTGAGACCAGCCAGTGTAACTGCTTCTCCGGTCTGTATGACGCGTCCTCGAGCTGGTGTGATCGCTCCGGTGCCCTCTACTGTTAGGAGTGGGATCAGCAACGGCGCAGACGGACAGGAGATGCACTAGTTAACCCTCAAAAAGTATTACTTACTACCACTATTACTAAAGGTCTTATTACTATGAATGACTTACTTGTTGACGTTTGGAAAGCGTTGGCCGCAGGGCAGAGAATGAATACATAATCAATGTAGGATCGAACCCGGCCAACGCTGTTTAACTGCGTTTCTTTTTTCTTTTTTCTTTTTTTAAGATATGAAATGTAGAGTTTGATGTATTTTGCACATGTTCCTCTGAAAGGTGAACATAAGGACTTTCTGTATTCTTGAACGAGTCATTGTCATTTTCTTACCAGCTCCATTCCTTTAGACTTTGATGCAAAACAAAGCACTTGAAATGGTTACAAAGATGGAAACGACCTCATACACACCTGAGTTTTCATTGTGGGAGCATTTGAACTGCATCAAGCAGAAAGATCACCTGCACAATGAAACGCTCCCAGATGACAGCTGTCATTGGCGACCGTATGGGACTTTTGCGTTGCGGTGTTAATTGGTAAATAACTGGCAGAGAAGCCTGTTCAGCTGTTGATTCCAGATGTAGATGCAGTGGTTGCCGTCACTCTCCAGGCAATGACCTGTGACATATCTTTTAATACTGTCTAGGGCAGTTTAACATGCAAGTTACATATTTTCAAACTAAAGAATTTCAATCTTTAAATGCATTACAAGGCATTTCTGAGATTTCAGATATTTTATGATTGCTCTTGATTGACTTACTGGTAAAGTGACACTATAAAAACAAGCCAATATGACCTAAATGTCCCAATATTTCTTACACCATAACGGTTAATGTATATTCATTTAAAGTTGCCTCCTTTGAGTTTGAGTAACCAGGAGGAACAAAAAGATCCCTGTAGCCGATATGATAGAAGTCAATCTCTCATCTGAAATCCAGATGTTTCTGAGACTCAATTTATCACAATACTTGCGTAACACTGAAAATGTGAGCAAATGTTGAAATGGAATCTATAGCTGCCACAGAGCTATCTGACCATATATTTATTTTCTGATTGCACTTTTGTTTGTGCATTTTAGAAGAGAACCTCACTGCTGTCCGATGCTCTTGCCTCTGACATGTGTTCGTTGATCATGTTTAGGGCTGCTCTGACCGAGATGCCCGGCAGAGATTTGTTCATTTTTCTTCTTTCTTCTTTTGTCTTGATTAGTTTTTCCACGCTCACATTTAGGACCTGCTCTGTAAGACTCTGAATGCCAGTTGTATTCTGTTATAACACTCCACGGATGGTTTTTATGCCTGGCATTGCCTTGGTTATTTTACAAAAATTGAATGTCAGAAATAAAATGAACCATCCACTCTGGATTCAGCCTTTATTTCCTTTGGGTTTTACAGCGTATTATGTAACTGCATGAGCATGCAGTGCAGTAGACATATGTGATGTGGTAATCAGTATTAGTATTATTACTATTATATATTAGTATTATATACAAGAAAAAAAGAGGACATGCAGTTCATCAAATATGGATCATGTTTAAAAGGTGATAGCATTTTAATAATATTTAGCATTTTACACAATTTTAAAAGGAAGGAGATCTTAGTGATATAGTTCACAGAGATATACAAAAATGGAGTAACATGAATATCACCATGCATACATAATAATGTGTTATAGTGGGTACATCCCAAGTCTCTTAATTGTCATTTCCTCGTTTCCTCTCTCCTCGCATGGTTTCCTAGCGTCTCTCCATGCATCCCTGGTGGGAGGGACTAAGACACAAGGAAAGGACACACGTGAGGGAAACGGGGATGCAATTAAGAGACTTGGGATGTACCCTTTATCAGGTTCGTTCTTGTGGCGCATCAGTGCGCGTGTAGTAGGACGTGTCACACACATGATGGCGCTGTTGTGTCGTTTTTAGACTGAGTGGGAAGCGATACAGAAGCCAACCACCGCCGATGACACACACACACACACACACACACACACACACACACACACACACACACATCGAGGAGTGTTTCTGCCACAGCACTGTAGGGGACTCACTGTGTACAACCGTGAGTTTGTAGTGGTTTTATATCGTGTTTCTCTTTAATCTGCCATGTTGTTCCTGTTCTTCAAGGGACTACTGCTGCGCGCGTGCATGTTTCTGTAATAGGTTCCTTAAATATGCTTTCTTGTTATTTACTATGTTTTCATCTCGCGTTTGACATCTCCAATATCAAAACGTTAATATTAATGTAGATTAAAGGATATTTATGATGATCAATTGAGCTTTAAAGTGTCCCTTTTATACCAATGGTATTTGTCAATTTGAGTATTAATATCGTCTCTTACATTAGCTTACACATCCTGTAGAATCATAGATACACCTGGTGTTCAGTCTGACCTGATGGGACTTAAATGAACAAATCTTTCAGGGTGTTAATAAATCGATAACATCCCTTCCTGATAGTTTAGCAGACAGTTTGTTTTGAGTCATTCTAATATTCTATGCTTTTATTTATTTATTGCATTGGATTTTAAGCATTTGCATTTGACACATAATTGTCCTGCCCATGAGAGCTGACATGCAGAGATTAATATATTCTTTCATATATATATATATATTTTTTCATTAAACTGATGCAAATGCTTTCAGCCCACTCCCATCGATCCAAACACCAGAGCCTCTTAACACTCCTCCGTTCACATCTATTTTGTTCCTCAGCTGAGCCCGCTTAAGTCCTATACGGGCTGATCCTCCTCTGCCTCTCTTCCTTTTATAAGCAGGAAACTGGAGCATAAAATACTCTTATTCTCCATAATCAAGGTCAAGAGCGTTTTTTCAATAACCTTTGGGAATTAAACCCTGGATCTGCGCCAGCTCGCCCTGCCAATCATTTCCACAGCCGGATGAATAATACAAAAGTGTTTTGACCTTTTGCACCTCTACGGATCAATACGCTGTAGCATTATTTTTATTAAAAGAGTTCACGGAATTATCTATTAATATTTGTGTTTTGGTTTGGATTCTCTCTCGGCGGCGTGATAAATAGTTTCAAATAACAGATGGCGCTGGAGGGAGAGACAAAGAGGGGGGAAATCTGGTAGCAATTATCCTCAATTATGTTCATTGTTATTTTGAGCTAATTATTGTTATTGTCACTTTTGTTTGCGAGTCTTGCGGCGCCTGCCTGCAATAAGCAGGCCCGGGGAGGACAATGGGGACCAGGGATATGGCTTTCATAATTGAGCCTACAGTTGTTCTAAATAAAACTTAGATCTAAATGAACAGGCTGAGGTTCCGTATCACATTTACTAAATGTCTGCAGCTATTGACTCTAATAACGACTGTTTGATACACAATTCAAAAGACATCAATTGTTTTTCAATTGCAGTTTTTTTAAGCAGTAAACTATAACACTGTCACCCAGAATTAATGTGTTTAGTATACATATATTGTATGCTATATTTATGAATATAATATTAGAAATAGGAAAATTATATTCCCACGCCCTCAATCAAATACTGCAAAATTCAGAAGTCTCTTCATTTTTTGTGTTACCTTATTTAATATTTCCATGATACTCTGTGTCTCTTGCGTAAAACTAACTGTTTGAGTTAATGAAGTCGTGATTGTTCTGCAGCCAAAAAAAAAAAGTGTCCACCCTGCTGAAGTGCCACTGAGCAATTTATTGCTTATTCCAGCATGGTGAGCGCAAGTCTGCAGCCGACTGCTCTGCATGGGCATATCAAGAAACTTTCCCGGTCGATTGTCAGTGTTGTGGTGCGCACAAGAATTCATCTCATTCAGAGAAGAGACGGGAAAAAATCCCTTTACCGGATAGAGGAGGAGAGGAGGAGAGGAGCTCCGTGGCCGCTGCATGGGGCGGACCTGACTCCAGCGCTCGCCTTTGTTTGGGGGCGTCTCCTCTCCTCCCCTCCCCTCCTCTCCTCCCGTCCTGTCCCCTCCCCTCTTTCCCTTCCCATCTCTCGCTCTCTCTCTCTCTCTCCCCCCGGGGCGGGAGAAGCCCGTGTTTGGTTCTCAGAGAGAGAGAGAGAGAGAGAGAGAGAGAGAGAGAGAGAGAGAGAGTCCTTTGGGAAAGAGTCACAAAGCGATTTGCTCAGATAGGGAGCGGAGAGGCGAGAGCTCGGGAGTCATCCGCATAAAGCAGCGCTGCTCTGGACACCACCGACCGACCCTCCCCAACACGTCCCGGACTGCTGGGCTGAGGGAGAAGAAGAGAACGCAAAGTGCGTAAAATAGGAAGAAATAAGGGTCACATAGTGATGACACCTAATCTGGATGCCAGTTGATATCTCTTTTTCTGTCTGACAGCTCGAACTGTGGATCTCAAAGCAGCTCCAGCAGTGACTTTTTTAAACACCTTTCCCACCGGGCTCCGTCTTTCTGGTGATTCACACACGTGTTTGGACTTTTGTTTTTTGGAGCCCGCTATTCCGTTTTTAGCACTCACTTTCTGCACGAGGACATAATTACAGGAATAATCGGTCAACTGCTTGGACTTCTGGCGAAGTGCGCGCGAGCGGCAGCCTGCAAGCGAAGAGCGCAACCACGTTGCTCCTCTTGAGTCAGAGCGAAGGAGCGACGGGAGAGCAAGTGCGCAGCCGGCCGGCGGAGAGAAACCGAGAACCAGCGGGACAGGAATCGTGCTACGGAGGCTTGTCCATGTTTGGGATCCAGGAGAGCATCCAGCGAAGCGGCAGCAGCCTGAAGGAGGAGCCGCTGGGAGGCATGAACACTGTCCGGAGCTGGATGCAGGGGGGCGGCGTGCTTGACGCCAACACGGCCGCCCAAAGGTGAGCTCTACTCGGGTGGAGGAGACGTGCTACCAGCCTGCTCATACACCGAAACAACGTGATTCTTTTTTTTTCTGTCTGGACCCTGCAGTCGTCCGTGCAGGACACGAGGCTGTGTTGATCCAGGAGGAGGTTATTTGGATTTAACGTGTTTCTAGGATAATTTGGGAAATTTAAGATTGTTTTTGCAGTATATAAAAATCCCAAACACATTGAATGCCCTGTTTAATTTTAAGACAACGCACTAAACAGTTACTGGCAACATGTGTTTCTGCCACAGATTTTAATGCTCGTGCCTTCTGTCCATGAGGTTTAATGAGCATGAAGGCAAAGGGACGGATAAATAATTCTAGGTGAATGCTTGGGGTTTACAATTATGAGAAAAAAAACAACAACTGTCCATCTTCACTCTTTTCTAAACACACTCATGGTTATATTCAAGGGGAACATGATTCTCTATTTCAAAGAAGGTGGATAAATCATGACCTCCTGTCTCAGGTTCAAAACAGCCTCCAATATTCATGGATATGTTTTGTTTTTTCATAAAATTGCCTTTCATGATAAACAAAGATCAGCCTTATTGTCAAATCAATAAAATAAAATAAAAATGTACTCACTGCATATAGATACTTATTTGTCTCTACCTTTACAAAGTCAAAACTTTATAGCATCTAACAGCGACTCATCCCCGCATGTGTGTCCGCAGTGGAGTGGGTCTGGCCCGGGCTCACTTTGAGAAGCAGCCGCCCTCAAACCTGCGCAAGTCCAACTTCTTCCACTTCGTCCTGGCTCTGTACGACCGGCAGGGTCAGCCGGTGGAGATCGAGAGGACCAACTTCTTGGGTTTCATTGAGAAAGAGAAGGTCGGTGCAGACACTCATAGTATTCCGATTATTTCTATTTTTAAATATTGTGAAAGATACTTTAACAGCTACTAGATTTTCCAAAGGCCTGATTATTTCATTGTGCTGTTTGATATTACTGATACATTTTTAACGTCACATTTACATATTGAGGCTACAGTAACTCATCAACAAATGATTTGCTGTCTTTATAATGCATTATTATTATTATTATTGTTATTATTATTATTATTGTTATTATTTGTAATATTCAGGATAACATTGGACACAGATGAAACACAATACATACACATTCTGGAACTCAAAAACGTATTTCGATCTATTTGTGATATTTGACAAACAGGGAAAAAAAACTTCGACATTTGAATTTATTTTAATTTACAGCTGGATTGAACACAACCACTTGTTCTATATAAACAACGGCGGGCCGACCGGTCTCCTCATCAATTATGACACCGTTTAAATTAGCTGAACTGCAGTGGGAGAATTCAGTGCCGGGTTTATTTGCCCTCCAAACATAACCGATAATTACAGAGGAATTAAAAAGCCACAATAACCCCATGATTACACGTGGGGAGATTACAGGGCTGCCCTGCTTTAATATGTCCGCTGTGAACATAAATCACACGTTCATTTAACGCATGACCGGTGTAAATAATTCAATAACGTGGAAGTACACTTCACGGGCTTGCATGTTCAGAGATGTGCCTTTTTATTTTAATTTCCCCTAAAAATTTCAATAAACAGCTCAATGTTTGTCGTGTCTGTGTGTGTTAAGGAGATTAGCGGAGAGAAGACCAATAACGGGATTCATTACCGGCTGCAGCTTCTTTACAGTAACGGTTAGTGCAACACACACACACACACACACACACACACACACACACACACACACACACACACACACACACACACACACACATATAAAGTTATTGACAATATATCAGACCAAATCCGCTTGATTGCCTGTAGTCTACTGCAACATAATACACAAAATGTACACAGGAAGCAGCTGACTTTTTCGATTTCATATGGAAACATGTGCAGCAGAGGGCCAACAGGCAGAATTAGTTTGTCTCAGAAACTGCAGTGTATTTCACGATTGTGTAATTTTATCAATATCTGGATAAATTATACAATTTCAGAGCAGCTGTGGTGGGTGATTTATGCCAGTTTTATGGCTTTGTCACTGTCACTGTCCCTAAATGAGTTTGTCCAGTGTGAAGGGGGCTGTTTGACAGTTGCATGTTGTTGTGGTGGAAGCTGTGGATTGTGGTATTGAGGCCTATCAGCTTAGTCTGCAGCTGGGAGGGAAACTACACCCAGCCTCATCTGAGAGTAAGACATGTGGGCATTACAGCTTGTGAATTATTGATTTTAATTTCATTTGTATGTGGAAATGGACATTGCAAATAAGTTGCACATACAAAGCCATATTGGCTGTAAGGTATGGACATTGAACATCACTAAGAACCATTAATTGGCGTGTATAAGGGGTATAAGGGAGGGTTTAAGGATAGATGGATCATATGTTGTCCAAACTGCAAAGGCCTTTGAGGCAAATGTGATTTTGAGATATACTAGATGCAGTATAGTAAAAAAAAAACACAGCTGTTAAGAAACATTTATTTTCACAATGTGATAAAACACACATACACAAGCTCCTGCCCAACTTAAAACCCATTAAAATGAAGCTATGTCAGGTTGCATGTGTGAGCAGCTCAACCAAACAATGATTATTCCCTCAATTCATTTTTCAGGCCTAAATTATGAAATAAAAATAATTATCAAGATTAGAAAAAAGTCAAAAAAAAAAATAATACATGGAATTTTGTGTTGGAAATATGTTTTTAATCTTCTTGTGAACCTTATAAATGGGGAGCTGCTTGTTGCGTAAGGCAGGAGTCTATCACTGTTTTACGTGAAATTCATTTGACATATTTTATAATGCAGTTTTGTATGTTGTTCTGCTTGTCAAATTCTCGTTTGTGATTTTCTATTTTTCTTCTGTCTCCCAACAGGCATCAGAACAGAGCAGGACTTTTATGTTCGACTCATAGACTCCATGACCAAACAGGTAAACACATGTTATAACACACACACACACACACACACACACACACACACACACACACACACACACATACACACACACTCTTTTGCTCATTCACCGAGGTCTGTCACCTCTCCTGTTACCTCTCCGACAATGAGCTGCTCCATTGATCCGCCTGTACTCCGCCGCCCTCCTCTATGTACTTGCACACACAAAAACGCGTGTTTATGTGTGTGTGTGAGAATCTGTGGGTGGGTGTTTCCACAGTGTATGTGGGTGGGGGCACACACACACACACAACATGGCTCCAGGCGTTTTTTGCCTGTACTTCTCTCGCTGTGATTAGAGCGAGGAGGCAGCGAGTGGGTGTTGAGAAACGGGCGTAATTCTGCTGCTCACAGTAGGAAGTGGAAAGATATAACAGCACCTTTGGGATTTGGTTTGCCGAGTAGCAAGCATTTTCTGATCCGATCCAATTTTTCTGTTAATGTTTGTGTTTTTGTTTGTACGTACCTTTATGAGAGAGAGAGAGAGAGAGAGAGAGAGAGAGAGAGAGAGCAGCGGGAAGAGTTAGAGAGAGAGAGTGAACAACTCATAGAAGACAGACAGTTGGAGTGTTTGTTCTCAATGTTCCTCGGGTAAACAGTTAGAATGAGGAATGATTTTTTGTTGTTGTTGTTTTTGTTTGTGATGCTGTGTGTGCGCACTTGTGCATCTATCTTTGTCGGAACCAATTTGAGTTTTAGACCTTGAGAGTGAGGACATTTTTGGACAGAGCTCCAAAGGCCTGTGTGAGGGTTGATGTTAGAATTAGGTTTATGCACTATGTCAATGAGTGTCCTCAGAATATAAGTTGTGTGTGTGGCAAGAAGTCATGCTACGCATTGAACACTTGCTAATTTGACTGCAGGCTCTGATAGTCTCACATTGCTGCTGCCACACTGTCTGGCAGGCAGGCCTAAGAGACCACACTGTTCCCTAATAACAATGTTAAGCTTCAGCTTGGTGGGTTGACAGCCAGCTACACACACACACACACACACACACACACACACACACACACACACACACACACACACACACACACACACACACACTCAGTAGGCCCTTGCAGTGGAAGTCCAGAGAAGAATGAGTGGGAGTTTTGACCTCTGAAACACACTTGCACACACAAATACAGCATGGTCGGCGTTGTCTGAAAGATGAAACGGCTGATTTTATTTCATTTTTTTAGCCTACATAAAGAGATTTTGAAATTTGAAAAGGAAAAGTAATTTTTCCTCGAGACGCTGACGCAGGCAGGTGTGTGCTGCAGCTGTGGGCGTCTGCAGGATTTTGTGTGTGTGTGTGTGTGTGTGTGTGTGTGTGTGTCCGAGTGCTAGTGGAGGTTTTATATATGAGTGAGAGGGAGAGATGAACAAATGGGAAACAGCTCAGGTATTTAGTGCTGTATCTATATATGTGTTTAGGCACTTAGGAAAAACTGCACATAGAGCAATAAAGCATGCTCACAAGTGTGTGTGTGTGTGTGTGTGTGTGTGTGTGTGTGTGTGTGTGTGTGTGTGTGTGTGTGTGTGTGTGTGTGTGTGTGTGTGTGGGTGTGTGTGTGTGTGTGTGTGTGTGTGTGTGTGTGTGATTCCCAGCGGTAGAGGAATGGAACATTAACAGGTGGTCAAACCAAAACAGCCGTGTGGTTGGCTTAGTTGGTCAGTGATGTCATGGCCACTGTCTCTCTAACCACACACACACACTGTCTGTAGTCTATCTTATATTACTTTACCGTTAAAGACACTGTGATCTAAAACAAAAAACACAAGTATAGTTCCACCAAAATTCAAATCCCAACTGGATTCTTCCATCATTACCCAACAACCAAGCTTTTACTGTTTTCAGAATATCTGCTAAAGGTTTATTTTGGACTTAAACAGGCCTGGGGATATCTGAGGAGAAACCCGAACATCCTCTTCTTCCAGAAGTTAGAAAACCTGCAAATCACATTGACATTTGTAGTCATGCAAGTTACTAAAAGTAGGAGAATGGACTGGTCAGTTACGAGAATGGACGGGTCAGTTTTCCTATGTTTGGTTGCAGCAATAGCATTTACCTATTAATAAAAAAAAGAAATCCCCAAAACATAGAGAGAGGTTGGAGGTGTATGGATAGTGAACCCCAGGAACACATTACACATGTTGATGGAGACCAATCAATGAGAAACCTTTAATGAGAGATTTCCCTGAGTCACAGAAACTAGTGCAACATCAGCCTGCAACAGAGTTCGACTCTCTGTATTTTATTTAACTCATCAATTACACATGGATTTATTTTGTATGGTCAGATGGGACCTTTACAGTGGAGACTTTGTAGCTTTGGTTGTTAATCGGTGTTGTCAAGCAACAAAATGCATGTTCTTCATTGAATAGTGTTGAGTTTATAACTGGGTTAGGTACTGCTCATATCATGGATTCTGTTTATGTCACAGTTCTGATTGTGATTCTTCTGCCAGTAAAGTAAACCCTTCCCCAATGTTTGGCGCTCATTTCTGTTACTCGTGCTGGGCGGTATACCGTTTTTTCTTTTTATACCGGTACAGCTCGCTAGTTAGCCAGCTAGCACAACAGTCTGCTAACAGCGAGAGGCTCCGTCGCTACAGTAACGTTACATTAAAGAACAGAAAGGAGCGATGCAGGATGAACAAAGACAGACCGGAGATGCACCGGTAGAGTCTGTGCCCAAGAGAGGAGCTGTGTCTGCTGTTTGGAAGTGTTTTGGTTTTAAAAAGTCCGACGTTTTGCGAGTTTGCCGAGCTACCGGTTGACGTCAACCAGTAACGTTAGCGCGAGTGAAAGTGAAGCCGAAGGGTCAGACATCGTTTGAAGAGGCATTTGCTCGAGGCAGCATATGACAAGAAAAGCAAGCGGTGGAGCGACATTACGAACGCAATAACGATCCACCTCTGCAAGGACATGGTCCCACTACAGACAGTCGAGAAAGACTCAGAGCAATGATTAAAACACTGGATTCAAGGTTTGTCTTACCGGGGCGACAATACTTCAGCCAAACTGCTATCCCAACATTATACGAACAAACGAGCCAACCCTATAGTAAGCAAAGCCTTTATACATGATGACATTAACATGTTTTTATATTCTATGTACTCCTGACAGTAGAGTAAGCCACTATAAACCTATATAAAAACACAGTCAAGGGGAAAAAAAATACCGTGATATACCGTGAAACCGCCAGAATCTTAAAAAATACCGTGATACACATTTTTGGTCATACCGCCCAGCACTATCTGTTACCCTGCTATTTCTGTCTGTCTACCTGCTGCGTGTGAGGGCCAGCACTGATTGTGTTAAATGGAGGAGAGCGCCTCCTAGTCTTCAGAAGAAGAGCGCCGAGCGCCGGTTGATCTCGACTCTGTCCCGGAGAATAAAGCGTCTTGTCACTGCGGCCCCCGTCGGATCACTAGCTCGCGAGTCGACCTGACACTAACGCAGGAGGAAGTGTGTTCCCCTGCTTAGCGGCTCCTTGTTTACACGTCGCGCATGTCACGCTACTTCAAAGGTGGAGGAGAGAGCGGCAGAGATGCTGTGTGAAAGGCCCGGTGAGGCGGAGAGAGAGGGAGGAGGCAGAGGAGGGAAAAGGCAGATGAAAGGCAAGAGCGGAGCGAGCGAGGTGACAGTGTGATGAAGACAAACATGGGCTGGGATGGTAGGAGAAGTTATGGTAAAAGGAAGTTACACAGGTACGCAAGAGCCTGCCACAGAAGGTGGATTCAATGTTATCTTTAAATTATTCTGTGTTGTTTTGTTCCTGATTAGTGATACTAGAAACGTCAGATGTCAGTTTTAATTTCTGGGATTCATTTTTTTTTTTAATACCATAGTATCTGAGCAATCAAATGTGTTTATCCAAACTGGGTCAAAACAAGGGCAAGGATTGTTAGATTTTGTCGCAGGTCTGGCACAGAGGGAGACGAGTCAACATTAGACAAAAGCACGGAGTCAGCTGGGAAAGAAGTGACTATCATCAACGGCATAGCTGCAAAATGAAAAACCGGCCGGCTTACTTAGTTCATCACTTAAGTCTAAATAAAAGTAAATGTTACATAAGCAGCGTTGTTGGTAGAAACCGGACAAGATCTTAAATTCTACAAGATTTTGCAACAAAGTGGATGCTTTTGCTTGTTTCCTTTATCCTGCTAAAGGTATGGTCAGCTGGGATGAATAAAATATGGTTAATGTGAGAATTCCTCTATGTTGGCTTTATTTTTTTATTTTTTACAGTCAATGTCTCTTGCAGAGGTAAAAAAAAACCACGAGGTATAAAGGGATTTATCTTCTGTGATTTTGAAGGAAAGCTCAGTTACATCAGACCTGATTCTGTTCATAAAGATAAATGCGTGTGTGTGTGTGTGTGTGTGTGTGTGTGTGTGTGTGTGTGTGTGTGTGTGTGTGTGTGTGAGTGAGAGTGTGTGTGTGTGTGAGAGAGAGCGCAAGAGAGAGAGAACAAAAGAGCAAAAGTGCATAAAAGAAAGGAGCCCATAGAGGTTGAGATGGCATTGATGCATGTTTGTCCAGACGAAGCTGCCTGGCCCACTCTTTTCCCATGGCACAATGAGCGGGTCTAATCATAGACAGAACTATGGCTTATAAAGTACATTTATTCTTCAGATTATGTCTGTTCTATCGTTCCCCATTGCTTTCATTAAGCCATAATCAAAGGGGAATATTACTGTTCAATTTCTGATGGGGAGGGATTAAAGAAATCAAAAGTCAGTGGTGTGTAAACCGGAGCTTCTTTGCTTCAGCTGCGATCATGTTGAAATGTTTTCAGAATGGATACCAGTTTATTTTGCTCTCTGGATTGATGAGCTACAGCTTCTTTTGGATAACTTTTATAAATGTTAGCTTATAGCAGCAGCTCTGGATCAGACAGAGACACAACTCATGCCTGCATTGACTGTACAGTCCTGGACCACCAGGAGCCTTTCAGGCTCAAAATCCATGTGTGGATACCTTTCCTGAAGAGATTTTTGCATCTGGAATATATGCACCTGCATGGGAGATTGTAACTGGTAGGGGCCCCGGGCCCTGAAACGAATCGGGGCTCCAATCCCAGAAAAACACAGAGGGTCCAGGACTAGCTATTAGGATGAAACGCTTTAGGCTACAACAATATTGTAATGGGGCCCTCAGACTTTACAGCCACTGTCGCGGCCCGCTGTTAATGCCGCAAAGCTCCAAGCAGGTTTCTGAGGACCATGTTCTGTTGTAGTTTCTACAAATGAGGAGCTCAGCCTACATCTCGGCTCATGCTGGGGCCCCATGTGGAACATGCTTGCCCCGGGGCCCCTGGTGGGACAGTCTAAGCTTAAACATAGGCAAGATTTTTTTGTAAGTTAGTCTTTTAAAGACTTCTACTTCTTCGCACAACTTTATCATCTGAAAATTGCTTGAGCCCAATTTTTTACAAATGTCAAACGTCTCCACTGCAATGCAAAGATATATTGAGTCTTAACTGAGTCTCGCCATGTAATATATGGTATCACAGCGCCATATATTATCATTAGTGCATAAGCGTGCTAGCGATATTACGACCTATTGTTACTGCGTGGTGGTAGTATGTGTTAACGTTATAATGTTTAAAGCTCAGACGAGCTCGGCGTGAGAAGTTAAGGAGATGTGTGATGAGTAAAGTGAGACAATGATCGTGTAATTGTTATAGCCGACAGAGAGGACCAGGAAACTCTCCTCGGACTCTAAAACATTAGAAGAGTAGAAGAAGAGCGGTGAATATACAGCTCCCATAGCATCAATTCATCACATGCACATGTAAACCATTATCACAGTGGTACCTCAGTCAGTATCAAGGATGATCAATGATTATTGATTTCAAATTTACAATGAGATATGTTCAGAGTGTGTGGATGTAAATTTAAATCGCTGACATTTCTGCATTGCAGTTTCCAGTGACGCATTTATTGATCAAATAAACAAGAGACAGTCACTTATCCAGTGACGAATGTTAAATGTTGACTGAATAATTGAACTGATTGTGGCCAAACACCTAAGGTGATTTCATTTAAAAATAAATCTAGATATAAGTACAGGTACAGGTGAGTCAATGAAGTGATTCTAGTTAACTGGTATAGTTTAGAATAAATAGTTTCTAATAGAGCCACATGTAGCATGTAGATCAGTTTAGGACATTGGTTGTTGAGTCTGGGACTGTTGAAATGTAGAATTTGGGTCATCCCTGATCATCAGCACAAGTTGTTAAGCTTTCACTGAACACTAAATGACCTTCATTTCAGACTCAAACTAGTGCTGAGTTGATGGCAGCAGGTAGTCTGAACCTTCAGCTGAAGACTATCGGAGAGGACAGTGAAAGTTCCTCACCGCTCCCCGAGAGAAAGTGAGCCTGTCACTCGGTGACACTTTGCTAGAGTTTGGAACGACAGATCAAACAGACTGGAATAGACCAAAGACAGACGGGGCTTGTGTATTGATTGATGGATAGCTTAGTGGTGTGTGACTTGTGCTTTCGCTTTATTCTGAGCTTTATGCAAGAAGCAGGAAGATTGTATAACGGGAAGGAAGCAGGTAAAGCCACAGCCGAAATGACTCACGAGGAGCAGAAACTATGGCCACTGCTCTGTGAATATACGACTTAATGCTTCTTAACATTAGACCTGAGCAGCATGAGAACAGAGGAGATATCATTCTTGTTGCTAAAACGTGTGTGAACAAGGCGTGTGTGTGTGGGGGGGTGACAGACTCCCAGTGCAGAGACGATCGGTGTGTACTTGAGGTAGAGGTGTTACCGCTGAACGACATGTTCTTTGAGGCGATGTGGGAACTAACCTGTTACCCACAACATCACCTGATAAAAGAAAACGTGGTGGATGTAGGCTACACCGCAGCTACAGCGTGAAACAAATCTGACTCCTCCCAGTTTGTCATCGGCGTTGTGTTTTCCCACAGCACACAGCTGCAAAATATAGTCCTCTCCTCTCACCAGTTTGGTAGATGTAGAGTGCAGTGGTCTGAAAACATGCAAATATGTTTTCATGCATCCATGCACCGATGCAGACAATGACGGGCATCCATCGGAGGGGCTGATTGGCAGTGCTTTGTTGCCTCAAGCTAGATTATAAACAACTGGCAAATGTTCCTTCTGAATTTTAATAATTATGATTTGAAGTTAGGTTTTATATGAAAAGAAATTGAAGGATGTGGTTATTGATGTTTTATATTTTTGTTGTTGTCATCAAATTCCATGAAAACATCAAAACCAACAATGAATTGATCCTAACAAGAATTGTCTGTTTAGCAAAAGCACAAAATTGCTTATTCCTCTGTGTTATAGAGCTCCAGTATTGTCTATTAAAAACACATCAATGAGCCAAACTGCTGGTGACAAGTTCCTTCATTATTATGAGCATGGGCACTGTAGTTTATTTTGAGTTAATCCCGCATACAACCTTTTGCCATTTCTACTCTCTCAGATCAGAGTTCAGAGTTAAAAAGTCCCAACAAATGCATCATTTACTCCTGTTTGAGTGACATTTGTCCTGGTATATAAAGCTGTTGTTAAAATAACAGTGACAACGACACAATACACACACTATCTTTTCTCCTAATCCTCACTGTTAATGCCTTTAAAAAACTAAAACACCAAGACAGTTCTAATTATGCAGCTTTGGATATCACACATCAAGATTTACTGTAGATTAACATAGCTGAATTCTTCGTCTGCTATGATGAAATACACACACAACAAGGGCTGCCCTCGACCAAAGGAATTCTTAGTCGACTAACTGACTAGTTGATGTCATCAACAGATTTGTAAAACTAAGTTTCTCCACAAAAAAATCACACAAAAACACCCCTTTAAATCTTGTGTTTTCCAGAAAAGTGCTCATGAATTTCCTGGAAATAAGTAATTCGGCATGAAAAAGCATACAAAATGAACATATGCCTGAATAAATCATATAGTCTACTAAGACCAAAACAACCGAGGGGGCAGCACCACTTGAAACCAACACCCTGTCCACGGCATGCTGGGGTTGGAGCTCTGTGTTTGTTCACTTTTGCCGTCTGTGAGCTAACTCTGTGTTGTCTTTTCCTCTCTACATCTCTGTGTCTCTCTTAACAGGCAATTATCTACGAGGGCCAAGACAAGAACCCAGAGATGTGCAGAGTGCTGCTGACACACGAGATCATGTGCAGGTGAGAAAGGGCTTCGTCCTCCCCTCTGAACTGTCTTCAAACAGTCGTTCCAGGTCCGACCATTTCTTCCATTCTCTCTCCTCTCCGCTCCCCTCCTCTTTTTCCTCTGCTACATACTTTGTTCATCTGCAGAAAGTTGTCAGCAGTCAACTCTCTGCGCTCCATACATTTCTTATTTTGTCACCCTCATTAACCCCCCCACACATACAAGCCCAGACGCGTACATACACTTACACATGAAGCCGTATCTGTTGAAGAAGATGAGTTTTAGCTATCAGAGTCGTTGCTTTAATTATAATCTAAAGATGAATTTCTTCGGAAGTAGGTTGGGAGGAAAGGGATCTATTTATGGAGGCATTTTACCAACCTATCTTATACAATAGAAAATGTGTGTGTGTGGATGCATGTGGTGTGTGTGTGTGTGTGACGCCTGGTTAATTAGGACACAGAGCAACTCATTAGTCAATCTGAACCCTCCTGTTGTTTCATGGCTAACAAATGGGCCTTCCTCCACAATCTGACTATAAAATATAGGCAGGGTCTCTCTCTCACACACACACACACACACACATATGCATATATATATACAAAGCAGTATGCATATGCACGCTCCCTCCTGCACACCACAGTTATAAAAATTCAAATTTAGCACATGAATTAAGTTGTTCTTATTCCCTGACCTTGTCACCGAACAACTTTAAGCGTAACAATATAAATTGGGGTTCATCTATATGCACGAGCAGGGATTTTAGCCATGAAATCAGGCACACTAATATTTTATTCTATAGCGCGCTGAATAATCGGCAGTCAGCTCAGCTGCACAGCTTTGTGGAAGAACCCTTTGGAAAAACCTGATTTGATTTACAAGGAATTTATAAATAAATACAGATTTTATCGTAAGTTATTGTTGTTCATCATGTGGGGGGAAGCAGTGAATAAACTGTTCTGAATAACATGTACAGTATACACATGAACTTGTACAATGGAAAGGCCTCCAATATTCAAACCCTGTCCTCTGGGGGAGCAGCGGTGCAGAAAGTAGGACTTCTGCAACGAGAGTGTAAACACTTTCTTGTCTGCAGTAGCCTCTGAGGTCAAAGTTACGGCCGTTGCCTCGTGTTCTCACATGCTGATTCTGCAGCAGGGGCCTCACACACAACATGCAACGTGGAACACACACACACACACACACACACGCACACACACAAAGAGCTCAGGGCGTCCATTAATCAGTGTGGCTCATTGTCATGGTGGTGCTATTAGCCATATGCTCCCAGCCAATCTGCCAACCCACAGACCTGCGTCGCAAACCTGGTTGGAGCTCTGGCATGAATACGTGAAAGGTTTCACTCCATAATGGACGATAGATGTTTTTATCCTGTGTTTTGGACAAAAGTTGGTTTGAATTCATCTCTTTGTATACAAAAAAAGTGTTGTCCCCTTTCACACTGTGTGTCGCTGCAGTTTCTGTACCAGCTGCTTGCAGCTCTTTATTGAAAGCTACATGACGTTGACACTGAGTGAAAATGACATCTGCAAATGGCTTGTTAAAGATATTTAGTTTACACTGATAAAAAAACAGAGAAAAGCAGCAAATTCTCACATTTGAGAAGCTGGAACCTCTTCTATTGATCCACTAATTGATTAACTGACCAATTGTTTCAGTTGACTTACTTTAACCAAAGCTTTTGCAGACATATTTTACTTACATTTTCACATATAGAACCGCTGAAAATGGCATTTCCAAATCACTATTGAGACTCTATTGTTTAAAAGTGTGTGTGTGTGTGTGTGTGTGTGTGCAGAGAGGAGGGGAGATGCAGGTGGAGAGAGCAGATGATTAGATCACCAGGATCCAGAGCAATAAGTGCTACATTACCCCCGTCCCACCCCTCGTTTTCCCTCCCCACCCCAACTCCATTTATAACATCTTCCACTCCGCTCCCGTCTCCTCTTCCTCTACTGTCCTCCTTTAATCTCCCCTCCTCATCCTACCTCCTCCTCTCCTCACCCTCATCGCTCCCTTTCCTCCTAGCCCTCCCCCTCCCCTCAGGCTTAGCGTTCCTCTTCTCCCCGTGCTCCCCTATTCTCCCACTCCTCCTGTCTAACCCCTCGCTGGTGCCGGGGCCGTGTGCTGACCCAGTTCATAGAGCAGCAGAAAGGAACTGACAGAGGGAGCGGAGAGAGAGGCAGAGCGGCAGATAGGACACAATGTGTGAGGTGTAACGTATCAGTCTCTTTCTTTCCACCTCTGCCATCTGTGACGGTGGGAAACCTGAGACGTCTCCCCTTCCTCTTCTTCCCACCCGAACCTCTCCCTTCCCCTTCTCCTCCCCTCACTCTTACTCTCTTGTTTTAGCTTTCCCTCCCACGCTCATCCTTTCACTCTTCATCTTCGCTCCACTCCCCCTCCCCCCCCCCCCCTCCGGCTTTATGCTTCCCCTCCTGCTTACACCTTTATTCATAATTGATGCACGCAAGAAAGCTTTGACAGACTAGCAGTACATATGTGTGAATTTTGGATCGCATGGCAGTTTTCTTTCTTTTTCTTTTTTTTTTTTCAACATGTGTGTGTGTGTGTATCCCACCCTCTCCTCCTCTTCTGAGCCTCAGGCCTCTTCAATCCTCTCCACCCTCCACCTCACCCGTGTGTCAGTACAGTTCGAATGGAGTAGAAGTTGTCACATAGAGTTTTTTAAGACAAGGCATGGTGGCAAGTCCTATCTCAAAATGAAATTCAACAGCCTCTTTTAGGTTAGTCTTTAGGCTCCAGATCCAAAAACAATAGATCCAGGTTCCAGGAGATTGTCCTGTTGGTCGTCTTATCCATTAGGCAGTGAGAACATAGACATCATGCTTAAAACATACCAACGTTGACTGTTGTTAGGAAACTGGAAGCAAACAACAGACAGTGTTAAAGTCAGAAGTTTTGTTGACTCATTCGTCCACTCTGACCTTCTCTTTTGCTCCCGAAGGGAAAGATTTCATAACCATAGCCGCTGTAGGGCGTTTTGTCACTTGAATGTAAAACGATGTCATTTTGGGGCACTTCTTGAAACGGCCGATTGTGTTGTTTTTCTTCGGAGGACAGTCTGACCGCACAAGCAACTCCTTGATTGCTGATTGGTCGGGGCATCTGGGCGACACCAGCAGGCTAATCCCCTAAAAATGTATATCTTTCACATCCTGCTATACCCTCACTTTCCATGTCATATAAATCTACTTTCTTTTCTTTTGAGTTGTCAGTGTAGAACTGCTAGACTTTCTGTTTCAGACAGATTTAATACATTTCCGCGAATTTGGTGTTAAGTTTAGTCAAAGCTCAGTACAGACAAAGCACATGATATGCTGTAACACTCCCATTTAAACGTCTAAATTTGAACTGCTGTATAAAGTACTGTGTGTTCCTGTGTCGGACTTTTTCTCACTTTTTTTTCTCACTGTGTCTTCTTCTGCTGTCTTCTCTTCTCGTAGCCGGTGCTGTGACAAGAAGAGCTGCGGAAACCGTAATGAGACACCCTCAGACCCTGTTATCATCGACAGGTACTGTCTCTCACTCCCGCTCTATCTTTGTCTCTCCTACACACACACACACACACACACACTTTCACACACACACACACACACACACACACACACACACACACACACACACACTTTCACACACACACACACTCACAGACGCACACACATGCCGGATGATGGACCGTGTTGACCTGTTTGAATGGCGGCGTGTGGCGGGATGTTTGTGTTTAGATGATCTGCTGTCACTCCTGAAATAGACGCGCCTCAGATAGAATCAATGGCTTCTGATGGAAGGCGGATTGAGACGTTTGAGATCGAATGCTTTGCGTTTATGAGTCGAACAGCAGGACTCATCAGTGGTGGTGAGTTGCTGAAAGTAGCGGGAAGTAAAGGTCCCTACAAGCACACACTTTATTTACATGTGCACTTCAGTAATTTAGTCATTGAACTGTGCAGAGGGGACATCAGCTGCTCAGTTGCTACCTCATATCTGGCAGATCCGGGCACATGCACACACTCACGCACATCTTCATACTTGAATGAACAAACAATGCTCAGACGTGTGTGTTTCCTCTCCACAATTCAAAATACAGAGCTGTTTACTAGCAGAAGCTGTCTGTCGTTTTCACTGCCACTTTTTTTTCCCTACCTGTCTGTCTGTCTGTCTGGTTTTTTTCTTTCTTCATGTCGAGGTGGAGGACTGAAGTTATCCCTCCTCCCCCTCCTCTTTTTGTCTCTGTCTCTTCTGCAACAGCACAGAAAAATGGGTCATGAGCAAAGAAAAAAGTGACAGAGAAAAACTGAAATGAGATCCAACCTCATTTTAATCTGATTTCTTCATGGCAGTTGTTTTAACCCTCTGTGAGCAGGTTCCTCTGCACGTACATGTCTATGTGTGTGTGTGTGTGTGTGTGTGTGTGTGTGTGTGTGTGTGTTATGAAGATTAACACAGGGACTGGAGTGAGAGAGTGCTGATTCCTTTATGTAGGGCGCTTAAACTGTGACGATTGGTCATCATAGTATACCTCCAACCTTTTCCTACTTCGTCACTGGCTGCTACAAACTATACGTACCTGTCTATAGGCACTGTGGCCTAAAATTCATATCACGGTAGAATTTTGAAGCACGGACAGTAGCAATTTATATTTAGGTACTCTCGTTTTTTTTATAAAATGTCAGTCAATATAAATGCTTCTGAAGGGGTAGAACAGTGGTACGGCAAATCCATGGCAAGATGTAAACCGTCCCAAACTCAATGTAACCGGCATAAATTGTAAATGTTATCTTTTTACTTTGTTATTGTCATCTATAGTGGTTATATGTATAAAATGTGCAATTCAAATGAAATGGGAAACAAATGATGGTTTACTTAGATACTTGCTTTCATTAAAAAGAATCTCGTCATCAGTAGTTTTACTTATATATTGTAAGCTGCTTTGAGCAAGTGTTACAAAGTTAAAGAAGTCATAATTACCGCTCTAATATCTATTTTATATCTCGGTATAATATACCGGTGTACTTTCTATAACCTTTATACCTTCCACCCCTACCTGTCTATACCTGGTATTTTCAAGGTGTAAGGGACTGCCACTATCAATAATAGCTTTATCATACTATAGAGATAGTCTCTTCCATTATTACACGGTGTTGGTCGCTTCTTACAAACAACATTAATAAACAACAATTGCATAGTAATCAAGGTATTAAAATGTACAAGTTTTTAACACAAAGGCAATTATTTAGGACAGTTTTGACAGGTGACACAGCCAAACGTGTACAAAAAAAAAATGTTTGTCTTCCATCAAAAACGATAAAGGAAACACATGTTTTAGGTAGAGTAACACTTTCATGTCATTTCTTCCTGGGTCAAATATTTATGAATTGATGTTTCATGTATTTTTTCAAATCAAATCTAATGGTACCAAGACAAATGTGACAGGGGTTCTAGGTGTCTCTTGTGTACTTTTTTCTGTCAATGTGTATTTAATATAATTGTAACTCACTCATAACATAAAAAAACATTATCTTATCTTGACCCCATAGAAATAAATCCCTATCTTTCCTAAGTCAAGCACCTTAATTCCCACTTTTAGCTTTAAGGATTTGGCTCTCCTTTCTCTCACCTCCCCCACTTATTTTTGTGTTTGGAGAAATCTTATGAAGTGGATAAACACTTGTGTCTCAAAGTGAGCTTTGACGGAGCTATTTCAAAGAACACAATTCTCAGTCTGTGTGTGTGTGTGTGTGTGTGTGTGTGTGTGTGTGTGTGTGTTTGCAGGACATTATTCTGTCTTTCACCACAGTCCCATTCTTCTGTTTTTGTCGGCTATCTCAGACATCTCAGCTTACACACCATTATATATTTGCCTGGAAGGTGTGTGTGTTTGTGTGTGTTTGTGTATGTATGTGTGGGTGGTATGTTGTGACTTGGGTTGGGCCGCTGACTGAATAAGTGATATATTAGACACAAAGTGACAAAATAATACATATATTATCATAATGTGTGTTGCTGGTCTGTTTGGAGCATTGATGTGTGGGGACTATTAGTGTGTGTGTGTGTGTGTGTGTGTGTGTGTGTGTGTGTGTGTGTGTGTGTGTGTGTGTGTGTGTGTGTGTGTGTGTGTGTATGTGTGTGTGTGTGTGTTTTATGGCTGGAGAAGAGGAGCAGAGTGAATTGTGGGAGATGTCAGGGAACTTGGTCAGGATGGAATGTCAAGGTTACCCTGGATACCGTGGGATACTTCCTGTAGCCCCCCCGGCCCACTCTGCAGTGGTTCACAGCCTCTCACTTTAACATCTGGAAGTCTGCTGTCCGACCCAAACATGTGGAGAAAAAGACAAAGTCAAAAAACAGCTTTGTCTCTCACTGCTTGTAAACAGGTCAACTGAGTTCCCATTCAGTCATCCCTTTTTGCTATTTTTGTTTTTTAGATTTATTGTTAATATATTTCTATTATTAAAAGGATGAAATAAAGATCTTTCCGTAGAATTCTCTTGGCAGGAGGGCAGTGTCGATGTCTGTGTTTGATTGACAGCAGCTGGCATGCTGAGCCCCAGCGGGGGAACCACAGACACAATTAACAGACTTGCTGTAGTTTACATGCCATGGGCAGTTTATGTATAGAATCCTAGCTCGTCTCTACCGATTGAACCCTGAATTCACCCAAATTGCCAATATCACTGAATGGCTCAAGGGGAGGAGTTACCCACGTCTGGATTTAAGGTAGCAACATTTAGCACCAGAGATCGGACCAGGGAACAGAAACAAGTTGCTCTGCACAGCATTGCGCCGACTTCTGCTTCTGGGTGGACTGTCAGTGTTTACTTGGGTGGGAAGCCAGTGAGGGATCACATTCTTGTTGCAAATTATTGGAGGAAACACATGATGTGGAGTAAACAGCGAGAAAGGGTTCAGGGTGAACTGAACCAATAAAACCATTTCAGATTTTTCCTATGTAGCCTAATGCAGCCTTTCCCATCAGCATGTCCTCTCAACAATCCCTTTTCAACAGGAAATACACACATTTAGGAAAACAATATGACATCATAATGCAATTTTATTGTGACATCATATAAACAATACTGCTGCCAGTTTTAATCATGCTTTAACAAATTCAACCACTTCTGGCTTCTGCGTTTATTTGTGAGTACAAACAGGTGAAAGAAATGGAGAAAAGTGTTTGCATGTGATTGACAGCTCATTGCATGGTGTCATTGAGGATATCAGTCCTTGTGTGCATTTGTGTGTGTGTGTGTGTGCATGTGTGCGTCTGACTGACAGCTAGCTCATCGTGCCAGTGTGTGTGTGTATGTATGTATGCATGTATGTATGTGTGAGTGTGTGTGTGGCCCAGTTAATCCATGTTGTAGCGCAGTGAGTGTCCCGCTGCCTCTCGGGGTTAATATAGGGTTAACGACATGCAACGATATCCTATCATACGCCTGCTTGACTCCTAAAGAGCCACATCCACCTCTCCTCCTCTTGTGTGTGTGTGGCTGCCATTGAGTTTGTCCTCCTTCTATCTCCGACTGTCTTTTCTCACTCAACATCTTCATCTCCTCTTTTTCAATTTCTTTCTACTCCCACACTTCCACTTCCCCCCTTCCTCACTTCTCTTTCCTCCTCTTTCTTGTCCTTGCTCCTCCTCGCCCTCTCTCATCCCCCTCTCTCTCCTTCTCTCCCTTGCTCCCTCCCTCTCTGTCTTTCTCTTTTCCTTCTTTGACTCTGTTTTACTCTCTCTGTGGCCCTGAGGGGTTACCTACCTCACTGCTCAGTTCACTGCCTGTTTAGACTTCTACAATTGGCTTAATAGGCTCAGGCTGTGTGTGTGTGTGTGTGTGTGTGTATGTGTGTGTGTGTGTGTGTGTGTGTGTGTAGTTTGAGGGGGTTATAGTCTCAGGCAGTGTGCGCTCACGGCTTATATCAGTGTCAAGACTTGAGGAAGGCGGTTTGAGAGTGTGTGTGTGTGTTAGTGTGTGTGTGTAGGGGGGCTATGGGTACCAGTATGTGTGCTCCCAAAGTCTAAAGGGGCCCACATAAGCCTGAGGGGTTTAAGGGGTTCCCTGTGTATGTGTGTGTGTTTGCGCTTGTGTGTGTTTGTGTGTGCGTAATCTATAGGGTTAAGAGGGGTCACAGCTTGAAGAAGACATGATGGGAGAGAGAGGAAGGAGGAAGGAACGGGAAAAAGGGATAGAAGGAGGTGAACATGATAAGAAAGCATTTACAGGGAGTAAAAGGAAGAAAGAGAGGGAGGGGGTGAAGAGAGGGAGGAGGCTTGTCTAGGCAGACGGAGGAGAGAAAGAAGGTGAGGAGGAGCAGAGCAAGGTTTGTTTCAGGGGATAAGAGCTTCAGTCTGGGGAGTCCTGTCAATCAAAGAGCGCTGGGTGGGGGAGGAGGGGGCGCTGTCAATCAGCTGGAAGAGGAGAGAGAGAGAGGAGGGGGAGGAGGTGAAGAAATGCGATGAAGGGACCGAGGGGGATCTTCTAAACGATCTCTTCATCTTTTTTGCCTTTGTGTTCTCTCTCTCTCTCTCTCTCTCTCTCTCTCTCTCTCTCTCTCTCTCTCTCTCTCGGCCTAGTTACTAAAATATCTCTGCCAACCTGGTATGTCACTGTTCGCTCAACTGTCACTGTCTGACGCATACACACACTCTCTCACATATCTAAAATAGACAGTGAGATATTATGCTTTCTCCTTTCGTGACCCGTCCTCATCGCTCTTCTTTCTTTGGCCTCCTTTCTTTCAGATCCTCTCATCCTCTCAAATGTATTCTATATACTCTATTGGCTTGGCCATAATTAGGTGCAGTGTTGACGGTTAACATTATACCAGTTAAACATCAGCACTAATTAGCTTATTGCTCAAAACATTGCAGTGCCTACATACAGTCTCACAGAGCCGCTAACGTTGCTGTGGACTCTCAAAGCCGACTTCACCAATGGATTGTGCGGCTCTTGTGGCCCCTAAACCTGAACAAATAGGACAAAAAGAAACTGTGTAATTCCCAAACCACCCTCAAAGGGTGAAATGCAACCATAACTGCGCTGCCAAGCAAATAGCGTCATGGTGCTCCTGTGCTATATGCACGTATTTAAATGGGGTATTTGCTGCTAAATTTAACCCGATACAAGACGATACAAATGAGCCTTTGTGAAAACAGTGCAATTCCCAAAGATCAGCGCAAATAGCCACATGCAGTTGAAATTGTTAGCGTCTTCAGAGAGTTGGTGGTAACTGAAGCGTGTTAATAAGTGGTGACACGACCAGACTTTCCTCTGCCTCAAATCATGCCATCTTCTCTTACACTCAACAGCACTGACGGACTTGATGTTAAACCCCAAATACAGTATCTCTCTGTCTCACTTAAATTCCTTGCCCACAGTTTTGAGGAATGCCTCTGCACCTCATCCGTCAGGACCTGTAGGTCGCGGTCCGAAAATGTCATTTTTCTTTTTTGTCTACCACTGTGTCCTTGGCGTGAAGGCAACATTTATACTTTGCCACATGGTTAATTGCAACCAGACGCAGAAAAGGGACAAATTGCACTCAGCTGCAAAACTTTATGGGCGCGTTGCGCTCTGCAATATCATAAGCGCCATTGCTTTTTGTGAATCGGACCTCGAGACGGTGCCATCGGCCACCACAATCCATTTGCCCGTTAAAGGAACAGTGTGGGAGATTTAGTGGCATCTAGCGGTGAGGTTGCAGCCAACATACTGTATATAGAATAAAAAATATTCAGAAAAGGATTAGAAGTTATTTATAATTTAGATGTAACTAAATATTGTTTCTAGAGCAGCAACAGTAATGTTTACAACAGCAAAGTCACTATAAAAAGTAATTAACATCTCACTGGGAACAAATATAATACTTCAATAAAATAAATAACATTCCTGAGAGATGTAATGTAAAAACACGAAAGGCTGTCGATAGAGCCAGTGTTCCTTAATGTTTGTCCGTTCTGGGCTGCCGTATAAACATGGCGGGGCAAGATGGCCGACTCCGTGGAAGAGGACCCCTTATTATTGTAGATATAAATGGCTTTTTCTAAGCTAATTATAACATAACATTTTTTAGTTTCAGGTCATTATAAACTACTGAAAACAGTTTATATGTTACACACTGTTCCTTTAATCTTGTTTGGCTATAATTTGGTGCTGACATAGTGTGACGAAAGGGGCTGAGGTTACTGGTATTGAGGTGTTGTTTAATAAAACAGCTGGCTCATTATTAAACGTGGAAATTTGCCTAATTTTTGTTTCTGTGGACGAGGATGTTCTTAAACTTGCAGGATGTCATATGAATGTTTATACTAGTTCTCAATGTCTTGGTTTGTCAAGACGTCCCACACTTCATGACCATACAATAAAATTGGTTCGGATTTGAGTACTTTTAGGCAAGTTTGGGTCGGTATAGTGTGCGTTAAATACGACACAATTACTTTAATACACTTTTCTCTCCCTCTCTCTCTGTCGCTCTCTCTGGTGTTGCGGTATCACTTCCTGTGTTAAAGGTCAGCAGTTGCTTGGAGATGAGGACTATTGGGAATTATTCATACCATCGACTTAATGTCAGTGCTCACTTCTCTCACTGTGTTTGTGCTTGTGTGTGTGTGTGTGTGTGTGTGTGTGTGTGTGTGTGCGCTGAGTGGGTGAGGGACAGAGGGAAAGGGAGAGAGAGAAGTATGTTTTATTCATTTCTCTCATTTAGTCTCAGTCTGCACCTGTCCTAGCATTTAGAAGCTTGGCATTCACATTACTTGCTGATTTAGTTTAACTGGCCTCTTTAATGGACACAGACACACACACACAGATACACACCTACACAGACACACACACACACACACACACACACACACACACACACACACATACACAGACACACACACACCATTTTTTGTCAACTAACTGTCTAAACTAACTGTATTTGGCTCGTTCAGGGTCGGAGCTGGAGGTTGTGTTGACAATATTGGGAGCAATGATGCTTTATTAGTGTTTCCTCTTTCTTTCCTCTAGCTCTGTTTAACTTGTTTTCATTTGCTGTTTTTTTTAGTTTGTAGTTTGTTTTTGGTACATTTTGTCAGTGAAGGAGATAAAAGCTGATGATAGAAACAGACTTTCACCCTCCCTTGCTTTCTCTTTCTCCTTCCATCTTGTTATCTGTGTGTAAGTGAAACGCGACTGTGAATATTAGTACGAAAACTGAACTGCCATGGGCTATAACTGAAGCCCCCCCCCCACACACACACACACACACATTTCCTCTTTCTGTCTTCCCCCTTTTCTCCTCTTTCACCTCCCTCATCCTCCCATCCTGCTCCTGTCTCCCACTTTCCACTCCCCCCAACACACACCCTTAGGCAGGGATCACGTTACTCTAAAAGCTACAAACACAGACACGATGGCCGCACACACACACACACACACACACACACACACATTTTCCCATCTGTTTCTGTCGAAGCTGCCATGATGCCTCGTTTACTCTATGAGGCTGCTTGTTGTCAAAAACTACAATTGCTTTTATGCAGCGTGTGAGTGGTTAAATGGATGTGTCCAGAATAACTGAAAGTGTACAACCTTAAGGTGCTGTGGTTGTAATTCAATTTATTTATGAAAAGTACAGTGTAATTCTTTTTAAGGGGAGAATACATAAAAAAAACGGTGCCTGTCTTACTAAAGGCATTTTAATGAAGCAACTCAACAATGTTTTGTTTTGAATCGTGTCATAAATCGACTACCCATATGATATTGTCTAATTGGCCCAGTTGTTCTTCTAACCAGGGTGAACAACCATCAATAAGCACACAATCCAGAATCCAGACCTATTTGAATTGCTGAGGAAATGGTATATGTGGGCAGTGATTCAGGGGTCTGGAACCAGGCTGTGGTAACGCACTGCATGGATTTATAGACCTGACACGGTGCACCAGAAATCATTTCACACAGTTTACTGGAATCACAGAGGGAGAAATCAAGCCAGAGTAGGCAACGTGTAACAGGAAACATAATATTATGCTAAATCTATATCAATCATTTAGTTAAATGACTAATTAACTGACTGGCTGACAAATTAACCAACTGATCGACGGATTTACAGACTTGGCTGATTGATCAACAAACTCACTGACTGACTGACAGTGAGTGATTATCTAACCTACTATTGGACTGGATGACTTCTTCACTAGCAATCTAACAAAAGCAGCTAACGTGTGTGTGTGTATTTGTGTGGTATGTGGATAACCTCCTGGTGGGCTATGAGACTGTGGTTAGAAGCCTCTGGGTACCTACACACAGAGATCTCTCTTACCATGCCCCCATTACTGGACAGCCATTAGTCTCTCTCTCTCTCACACACACACACACACACACACATGCATGGTTTAAGGGAGAGAAGTACAGAGCGGCTCATTCACGATAGGTGGTTGGTGGTGGTGTGTGCGCATGTGTTTGTGAATATCTTAAGCTCTGTCATTAAAAAGCAAACAAATTTAGTTGATCTGGAAACTCTGCAGACTACACACACACACACACACACACACACACACACACACACACACACACACACACACACACACACACACACACACACACACACACACACAGATGGGAGTGGGAATTTTCCCCCTACCACAAATTGAACTAGTGGTTGAGGTGTTTTGGGAGACCGAGCATGAGTGTGTTTACCTACTGTAAGAGAGTTTGTACAACTGTAAAAAGGAATTTGGTGTGGAGAGGAGAGTGTAAATGTGCCAGCCATGCATCATTTCATTATTAATAGCCATGTCGGAATAAAAATGCTAACCTTGTCTGATCTAACGGATGGCTGAGTCTGCAAGCACTACACTCCTCTGTGTGTGTGTGTGTGTGTGGGTTGGGGGACACTAGTCCACAATGAGGTCTTGTTTCCCTTTGTTAGGCCTGTGCGAGCTGGTGAAGTCATTGTAACCCACACAGGTATAAATATCTGTGTGTGTGTGTGTGTGTGTGTGTGTGTGTGTTGGGGCGGTGTTTCCCGTGCAGAGCAGGCCAGGAAGAGAGCACCAGTGTCCTGCCGAGAGGGGCATTGTTATCTACCTCCTAACACACACACACACACAAATGCACCACCACTCCCCAGACTGAGCTGCCTGATCTGCACACCGTCTGTGTCGCCACGGTAACACATAGCACACGCCCAAACAACAACAAACACTGTGTTTTGCACTGCCATAGACAAAAAAACATCCCATCACACACACACACAGACACAGAGTAATATAACATACACTGTGAAATGGACTGTCCTCTGTGAGACTTGTTATTTCTGTTCTGTTGTAGAGCTGAGCCGCACAAACACACAAACACACACACAGAGGCAGGCCAATGCAGTCCTATGGAACTGCGGAGGTGTAATCTGTCAGACAGGAAGCTAGCGGGGTCAGAGGTCACCAAGCTCTAATCGATTAGCCGTCAGTTAGTGCTGTGCTCGAGAGGAGAGCACAGCTGAGGCCAGCTCTTCCGCAGTGTGTGTGTGTGTGTGTGTGTGGATGTCTCACGCTGAAGTGTTCAGGTTTTGAGTTTGTATGTGCCCATTAGGAATGTGTATTTGTGTATCTGTGACAGCACTGCGTGGGTGCATGTATTTCTTGGACTTATTGATCACAGAGAGCTGCATTTTTGGTCTGACCCTCCGAGGTTAAATGCTGCTCTCTCCCTCTTCCTCCCCTTCTCTCTATCTCTCTCTCTCTCTCTCCTTCTCTCACTCTCTCTCTGTATCTTTCTCCGAGCGAAGAAAGCGAGATGGAAACACTTGAACTCGGGTCACGCTGCGTAGGTGTTAGCCAGCTTAAGTGTCAAACCCACCGCTACCATCTGGGTGTTTATTTAAAATGAAAGACAGTTTCTGTGAATCTGCATTTCGTCTCCGTGACCCGTGGCTTTGGCATGAATATAGCTGGTCTTCTTGGAGAATTTATAAACCATGCTTTTATGAGACTGCCCTGAAAGCCAAAAAGGTGATTGCAACTTGGTGGTTGTGTTGCTAGCGCTGACAGACAGAAGAAGACCGACATATGAAGAGTTTCAATGTTTAAACAGCTCAGTAATGTGATTATGTCCAATAATCAGAGACAGATATTATTCTGATTACGAGTTTTCTGCGTCCACTTCAATACAGCGGAGATGAATGGAATTTAATTTGTGTTGCTTAAAGCAAAATCACATTTTAAGAAAAACTTTTTGGGCTTATTAAGTTAGAGGAGAAGATTGATACCACTCTCTCACACTGTATGTCTGTTAAATATGAAGCTATACAGCCAGCATCTAGCTAGCTTAGTTCAGCATAAAGACTGGAATCAGGGAGAGATGGCTCGCCTGGCTCGGTCCAACTGTTACCAAGTTCACCTACCAGCATCTTCTTAAACTCACGATCTAATATGATGTGTAAAAATGACAATCAGCTGATTTACAGGGTTATACGCTGGGTTATTTTGCCAATCTTCAGCTATTCCTTCAAAAATAATTAAATAAACAGTGGCATGTCTTTCTGGAAATAATGCCGTGGTTTCTGTTTATGATACCTTAACCTCGCTGTAGTGGGTGGACCAGTCATTTTAAAATAGCGCTGTAAATACAAAACTCTACGGTGTACCGGATATATTGTTACTTTACTATGTATGCTGCGCATCTATGGAGCAAATCTTTGGAATTGAAACAGTTCTATCTTATTTCATGAAAAGTTCTCTCTGATGAAGATACGGTAACTCTGTAAATATTCACAGGAGTTTGTTTATGCTCAGAGTGCTTGTAGTGACAAAATAGTGGCGTAAACACGTTTCGTTTTATTAGACCTTTCTTTCTTTCTTGTGATTGGGATGTCGTATCCGGGATTTTGCATTAATTATTGTCAAACTATGGACCATATTCTCCACTCAGATGTGTTGTGTGAGTCTGTGTCCCCAGGTCTAATTATAAGTCCCTCACAGTCAGCGGGTCTCATGGGAGGCTGGTAGGTGAGAGTGAGAGAGAGACATGAGAGGATTAGTTTTGAGAAGGTTTATAGGGTGACCACCTCATTATAAGACTACCTGTTATAATGATTTGTGGTATATATAGAGTGTGTGTGTGTGTGTGTGTGTGTGTGTGTGTGTGTGTGTGTGTGTGTGTGTGTTTTATAATGATACACAGAGTCTCTTCCTTTGGGACCAGCAGTGTTTGTTGTCTTTCTCAAGAGACCAGAGCTTCTGACCTTTCACCTTCCTAACTAACCCCAAACCTACGTACCTTAGATTTCCCTGCTTTGACTTACCCGTGGCCTATCCCCAAAACACACAACCCTGTACTTCTATACTTGTGAGGACCCTCATTGACATAATTCATTCCCTAGCCCCTTAAGAACGGCCACGTGGACATGAGCTGATGCAGAATCTTTTATATGTCCTTGCGTGTTTCTCCCCGCGGCAAACTGTCATCTCCTCAAAGTTCTCCAATTTTCTCGGGCGCAATCGTGTAGTTAGAAAATGTGCGGGTCGACAGACAAAAGCCTGCCGCACGCAACCCGCGAAGGGCCGTGTCCGACGGCGTCAAGTCACTTTGGCCGTGCGGACACGAGCATAAATCATGTTTTACCGTAAATTCACCATCACAACTGAATGCCTACTCTCTACCCTTGCCGTAACTTAAACTTAATTCTAAACTAAAACTTAAAAACCAAGTGTGAACCTTCAAACAGGCCTTTGAACGTCCCTCCAAAGGTGAGGAACAGCTCGAATGTCCTCACTTTCCAAGAATGTCTCACTCTCAAGGTCGAAAACTCAAATTGGTTCTCACAAAGATGGATGTACACGTACACACACACACACACACACACACAGAGTGAGAGAGAGAGATAAAGAAAAATCCCCTTTCATGACTTAGGAGAGTTTTGGATCAATTGCAGCCTCTAACTGCAGCTGAAAGTGAGATTTATCCCTTTCACTGACTATATGTTCATTTTGCGTATACGTGCGTGTGGCGGCTGTTAAGCAGTAACAGATAGCCGGAGAGGGGCTGCGTGGCGATGCTGTCATTACCGTTGTGCTTCTCCATTGATGTGTCATGGCTGATGTCACACGCTCAATTGGCCCCGCCGACAGCCGCCATCACTCAGACTGTTTACTACACTTTTACTACAGTTATCACTCACTGGCTGTCGCCGCCGCCGCTGTGACGACTAGACGCCCCTGCGCTGCTGCCAAAGCCATGCGCTGAGATAACACCAGAGGCATACAAGCCTTCACACACACACACACACACACACACACACTCACACAGTGGTGGCTGCTTGTGCTCTTTGTCTTAACCATCAACACACGGAAACATTTGGTCCAGAGTGTGTGTTTGTGTGTGTGTGTGTGTGTGTGTGTGTGTGTGTGTGTGTTTGGAGGAGTTAGCGGAAGAGAGGGAAGGTGTGGGATAGACCTAAAAACAAAACATCTGTGGTTAGATTCAGTGTTGCATTGTTTTTAATTTAGTGATTACTTTATTGTGTTTGTACCTGCTTATATAGTTTGTGTGTGTGTGTTGTGTGTATGGAAGAGTGAGCTTCCCTGTATATTGTGGGTGCACATGTCGGTGTGTATTCAAGTATAGAACTACATGTTCCTGTGTGTATGCGTTTCCTCATATTACTGTATGTGTGGGTGTTTGTGTAAATCTAGGTTATGCTTCTTATTTCCACATGATTAACTAACTCACATCTCCGAGACTGTTCCCTACACCTCGGCCCGTGCCTACCCATAAGGCCGCGTGTCATCTGGGAGCGCTTGATTTATGCCGGTTGAATATGTAACGAGAGGCTGTAAATTCACCAGCCGGGGCTACATGCATCACTATTCTGCACTGTCGTAATTTAGGTGCCACCCGCATATCTGAGATGCTAATGGGTTAAATTACTGGGTTAGTTCTGGAGATTTATACCCGGCTAACGAGAGTGGCGCGAGGGGAGAGGAATGAGGGGGGAGGAATAACTAGGGGGATGGGGTGGGGGAGGCTGGTTGGAAAAGCGAGGTAGGGTTGAAAAAGAAAGCTTGAATAAAGACTGGAGGAGAAGGAGAGCGATGGGGTCGAGGTTGATGCCATGGAGAGGAACAAAATGGAGAGAAGAGATATTTGGACTAAAGGAGAGCACCAGAGCCGAAATATAGAACCTTAAGAGAACTTCATTTTTTCAATTAACGAAAGACTTTTTTTTTTCCTTTATCTATCCAGGAAAAGTCAACTTCATCTTTTTTTTCCAGCCACAAGCTCATACAGACATTTTGACTTGACTGAAAAGCACAAGAGTAACTGTTAACATAAGTGATGGTTCTTTTAAATTGTCCCAGTAAAGTCCCTTCACATATGCAGCCTATGCCTGAAATGTTCAGGAAGATTAACCGGTCTAACAGCAGAAACACAAAGTTTGCTGATCTGGCAGGGAGTTGGGGCGGTCCGGGATCAGATCTGTTTACCCCGCTGGTGTTGGCTCTTCACTGAGACCCGTGTCTCCTGTGAATGTGGGGTGGCCAACCGGAGAGGGTCTCTCCCCCCGGAGGTTATGGAGCCAAGCCACAGCCGTGTGACACTGAAGTCCTGGGCTACAGAGGAAAAAAACAGTTGCAGAAAGGTGCTTTGGTCCATACAGGCAGATAGATACACTCAAAGCTGAAGAAATATGCTTTGCCTGAACAAAATCCCACGATAAGTTCATACATTTGTAGTAGTTCATTTTGTAAGTGTAGAACGTGCTGTAGTTGCAGTCTTGTGGTCTTGTTTACAAGTTACACATAACGCCATTGACAAGTTCGTAAGAACTTTGGACAATATTCGCTGCTGAGAACAGTTCTTAAAAATAACTTAAAACCATGTCAGGTGACTAGAATCCTGTACCCGGTTACAAGTAGTATATAAAAGCCACCATAATGTAAAGAGTCTTTTGTAAATATCTGGCAAAAAACTGCACAGTCAATTTCAGAGCTTCTGGTGGCTACACACGACCTTCTTGAAGAGGTCAGCGTAGCGATATTTGCGCAAATCCAAAAACCTGTTGAAGTCTTTTATAATGTTGAAAAGTAGCCGTGTTTCTCCTTCCGACCAGAAATGTGGAATTTTGTACGGGCGTGTATCTCTACCCGAGCCATTCAACCAGTGGGCTGGCCAAATATTGTCCTATTTGGAATAATAGTGAAAAAAGTATAATGTAGCCAATATTCACCCTCCTTTTAGCTCTGTTTGGTTTCCGTCAACCTCGGAGAGGAACATTCAGCTGCTAAATGCTCCACTATGTTCACTAGCTAGTCACTAACTTTGTTTGTCTGCTGCCTTGAGTTTGAACAGTCGCCTTCTCCTGCTGATGAAAGTGGTGAGACTGAACTAAAACAATTCACTGGTGAGCTGTAAAAGCTCTCGTCATTTAGTTTCGAAGGACTTGTTGACAGCTTCTCATGCTAACCACCCAGCTCCTCTTTTATTCATCCCCAAAGCATTTGTGCACATTGTATCAGTCAAAATGCAACAAACAACAAAGGGGGCATTTTTCGGATATTAAAAAATGTTGCCTGTTGTGAGAGTCGGCAGAGGAATGAAACTGGCGTCAGACATGAGGTTGTAATGTTCAGGCAGCTCTTTTGTCCGCTGCAGGCTGGATGGTAATTATTGACGCAAATTAGCTCATGTACACAAACTAGCGCACACACATACACTTGAACGACAATATATATCTTTTCATTTTCCTCCCTGTGTGCTCCTTCTCCACCTCTCTCTCTCTCTCTCTCTACCATCTGTCTGCACTCAGTGCCAGCCGGTAATTAGTCCTTGTAAAGTCAGTGTAGTGAGGAGTCCCTGTGTTTGGGTACTGCTGTCTAGTCAAACACTGGTGAATTGGGGGTGTGGGGGGGGGGTGCTAACAGCCTGTGTTTTATCTGTCAAGTTTGCTGCTGTTACGCAACACACTTCAGGGTTAAGGTTAACTCTCAGGAGAGTGTCGTGACTTTATTTACCAGATAAATCAGTTTGTTTGCCTCAGTGAACGGGCAGACTCATAAAAATGGTTAGAGAGATGATGTGATTTAAATTTTCTTTTGTTATTTTATGTTAATTCATGAACATCTTGTTCATGTGGAGTATCTGTTTATTTACAAACCGTTTGTGTTCTGTATAAACTTACCTACTTAATGTTGTGATCATGACAGGACACAGTTACTATTATTATTATTACAAATATATCAGGACATTACTACAGTATTTATAGTATTTTTCAGTTTGTTTTTTAATGCAGCTTGAATATCACACTGTAAATGGCATACAATGTGTAATTCACTCAAGTGATTGTGAATCAGATCAACAGAAGTGCCGTAGTTTTGTTTCCTTTTGTAGTGTTACTTTCTCAAACATGTCGGGCATTGTGGCCCAGAAACATGACATCCTGTTGTTATTATCTCATGATACTCGCTTGATCTTGAAAACAGGACGTAGCTGTTTTTTGGTAGCTATTTCTCTGTGTATGTTTAATTAGGCTTAAGTGTCACAGGAAAACTCCCTAAACTTTCCATCTTGATCATTGGTGTTAATTACCCTACATGTCTCCCCAAATTGCAACAGAAACGTTTATAAGTAAAATGTGATAATTGATAGGAATAATGCAAAAAAAAAATTATAAAAACAAAACTAGAAATGAATTGAAGTCAAATTCCAGGTCGGAATTAAGCCTTAATAAGTCTGAAATCCTTGATAATCCTGACACAGAGGGATACGAGGGTAGTGATGTGGTAACTGTCTCATTTCCACTGCGTAGTGCGGCTAGACTCGACTGGACTCAACACACTTTTGGTACCAGGTCCTTTCTCTGTTTCGTTTTCCACTGTGGATCGTGCTCCCTCAGTGTAGGTGGGATTCGTAGCTGATCGTCAAGGTGACGCTGCATAAAACTGCCGCCACATCACCAACGCGACACTCACTGAATCCTTTCATCAGCAACCAAACGGACCCTAACCATAATGTGCAGGATGTCCAATGTCGCGGTCGTTGGTCTGCAGTGTTTTAACTTCACCTACTAGTATTGGCTCAGGTCGTTTGGAACCTCGAGCGAGGTGGTACCAAAAGTACCACGTACTATCTACAATGTGTTTGCTAATGGAAAACCAAATACTATGCAGTGGAAATGCGGCGTATGACATACTGTCCTAATATATAATTAAAACACAGAGGACTTTCACTTGATACCACAGAGTAAGAAACACATTTATTAATAGGACTGTTGTTATTGGTTCACACACACACACACACACACACACACACACACACACACACACACACACACACACACACACACACACACACACACGCACGCACACACACACACGCACACACACAAAGACAAAGCCCTCTAAGCAGAGCTGGGCTAAGAACAGAGAGTTTGTATTTACTGTAAGCTCAGGTGACAATACATGACAAACTGAAATAGACTGGGTGGTGGTCTGCACTGTGTGTGAGTGTGTGTGTGTGTGTGTGTGTGTATTTTTTTTTCTCTTCTCATATATTTGTCCTCCAGCTTGTGTGCGTCTGCATGTGTTTGTGTGTGGCAACACCCTGGGCAGCTCGCCCCACAGATGAGATTTCCATCCGAACAGGAAGTGGATCGCTGTCACTACCTGTGCAGAACACAGCCAGTCCACGAATACTGTTCCAGAGGCGACGTGGTTAATGGGCTTATTCTTGCAGAGTTGATTTATATCTTACGCTTGCACCTTTTATGTTTGTGTATACTCTGTATGTGTAAATGCAACATGCTACTTCCGGACTTCAAGACACTCGGGACAATAGGAGGCAAGTTCAGACCGATGTTAGTACATTTTCACTGTCTGACCTTTCGCCTTTCTCTCTCTGTCTCTTCTCTGTTCTGCATGATCTCCATCTTGTCTTCTGTTTGTGTAAAGAAATCTAGGCACAGCTAAACCTGTGTGTATAACAGTTTTATATTTCATCCATTTGACATAAGACGTCATAGTATGTGAGTTGTGTCCACTGTGAACTTGCAGAGCCAGATCTGAATGAACATCGTATATGACTGAAATAAACAAAACCACTGATATATAAGGATTCATAAGACAGACGGGTAAGAACACTACAGACAGACAGACATCAGGGTTTGTGAGTTACTGTTGCTGCTTTTTATAATTAGTTCAGGAAGCTTCTGCAATTGTCTGTCAGTAAAGAGAGGGGATATCAATTTCCGTCTGACAATAGCAGGAAAGAAAGACAAACACACACACACACACAGCTCTGCATTCCATCACATACCACCCGTGTGTGTGTGTGTGTGTGTGTGTGTGCGTGTACAGTATACTTGGTGTTTACTTGTGTATCTTGTGTGCACAGTTTACCCACAGTGAGGAGACGCACACTTCTGAGAGGCAGATTCCTTGCACATTTCACCGGAACGCTTCAGACGCCGAACAGAAAAGGTTGTAATCTCTCTTCCTGAGATCAAATAAAATTGTAACGATGCCCACAGACAAACTCTGACACTTGCAGCAGCAAACAGCGTTGGGACACACAACACAGAACAGAAACATGCACCGCACACTACGACAGAGCATCCTATGGAGACATAGTGCGTGTGATGGAATGGCAACAAGGCTACGATTAGAAGAATAGCAATAGTAGAGTTTATTTAGGCTAAATTATATTATATGGTAATGAGTTTTTACGACCCAAAGGCTGTTAGAAACATGAAATATATGGAAAGATGCATCATCAAGATCAAAATCAGCTCACTGGTATCTTCGGAACCAAGTGAGTTCCTAAGACCTGTGATAGTCTGACAACCTACCTAACCTACCCTGGCTTCATCCAAAGTCAGCTGGGACCGTGACCCTGAATAGGATGAGCGTTTACAGATAAGGGGCGGATGGATTATGCAACATATTTCCAGTAACAAAAGAAAGACTGGATGCAGGCATTATAAAATCCTTTTTACCTCAGCAGTATATTCACTTAACCGAGGCAGATAATTAATGTACAGAATCTGCCCAAATTGTCTACTTGCGTCTTTCTCTCCATCCCTCTGAGTTTCTCTCTCCCCTCCGGCCCCAAAGCTCCTGCATTTAGTCAGTAAACTGCTTTTAGTGAACTGTTTTACGGCGATCCCACGCTGTGTTTATGACTCCTCTCGCCCAGGAGGAGAAAGGCCGAGCCAACAAGCGTGGAGGCCACAAACATGATCCAGGAAGCTGCTGTACGCACACTCCGTGTTTCTCCTTCTTCACTCTCACCCTTTTCCTTTCCTCCTATGCGTCTTACTTCCTCCCACTCCATCCCTTGCCTCCTACTTTAACTGTTCCTTCTCCTAACCCTTCATCATCTCCTCATCCCAACCATTTTCACCTTCTGCCCTCCACTTCTATCTCCCTCTGTTCCTATTGTTTCTTACCTTCTCCTCTCTCCTCCTCTTCCTCCAGCCCTCTCCACCTCATTGTTGCTCTGGCCTATTGTGATAACACAGCTCCTCCAACCACTTCCATACTGTTATTCTTCCAGAAATGTGAACAGTTATACACTCTATGTATGTATGTATGCATGCTTTCCCTTGTGTATGGGCGGTCATATGTGTGTGTGTGTAAAAAGGTGTTCATCTCATCTCTACAGGGAGTTCAGCATCCTCAGCTTCTCCTGAACACAGAAGGAGGATGAAGACAAAGGAGGAGGAGGAGGAAAGGCAGATTCTGAAGCATTTCTTTGGTCTATCCAGACATCTCAGAGCCCTCCTTCTCCTCCCTCCTCCTCCTCCCTCCTCCTCCTCCTCCTCCCTCCATCTCTCTTTCTCACCCGCCACCTCCCGCTCCCTCACATTAATTCAGCGAGGTACTAAATATTTCTTTTAGTAGAAAAAGCGCTTTCTCTCCGCGGCTCGCTGGGGCTGCCGCTGCGCTCGCCAGCGCTTTCACCCTCTCCGCACACCTCACCCCTCACCCCTGCACACATGGGAAGTGCTTTTTTTATGGACTAGCCAGAATTATAAATGTTCAGCTGTGTTTATGGCTTATTAGGCAGTTACAGGAAGGAGGGGAGCATGTGTTTTATTGGCTTAATTGGGAAAGAACAGCTTCCTTGCTGCATTAGCACTATTTTCCTCTCATCAACGGCCTTGGCTGGCGAGTCGGCGCTCTGTGCAGTCAAAGGTGCCCTCGCTGTGCCACTCTTTCTGCTGAGGACGAGGAAAGGGCTTCTGTGCCTGTGTGTCTATCTTTGTGTTTGTCTTCGGATGCGAGTGTGTGTGTGTGTGTGTGTGTGTGTGTGCATGTGTTGCAGAAAAAAGAAAGGTGTGAGTCGGAGTTGAATGTGCATCGGCACGTTGATGCTAAACAACTGAATCAAATCTTTTCTGTCATGTGAATGAGAGCTAACTGTATGTATGGTTGTGTTCTAAAGGCTAAGAGTGTATGTGTGTGTGCTCATTTGTGTGTGTGTTTGTAAGCAGGCATGCTTCCTGGTACTTGACTGTGAAGCTGCTCCTTTTATCAGTCAAGAGGAGAGACGATCCTGGATACTCCTTTGAGTCTGACAACACAGAGCGATCTTGTAATGTGTTTTATCTCTTTTTTTTCTGCATCCCTCCTTCCCTCCTCCCTCCCTCCACTCCATCCCTTTCCCAATCCCTTTAATTCTCCCCTCTCTCACCTCCCTTTCCTCTCCGGCGCGTGTAGCGCTCTGTCGCTCCCCCAGCGTCTGAGGTGGAGACTAAACAGCCAAGTTATTTATTGTGATGTTTTCGTGGCCGCCTGGTTTAAATAACAGTTTGGTCTCTCTGCAATTCTCCCTCTCATCTCTCTGCCTTTATTCTCTCTTTTTTTGCTGCTTGCTCCGTCGCCTCTTTTTCTTGCTCTCTCCCTCTTCCCCCTCCACACACACACACACACACACACACACACACACACACACACCCCTCCTCCCATCATGCTCTGGATAATGGTACATTGTTAACGGGCTGTCTATTGTTTGGGTTGTGTTCTTGGCTAAGTGGAGGGTGAATACTTTTTAGATGACAAACATGTAAGCTCGCTGCCAGCCGTTCTGATCTGCTGGTCTGGAGCTAGTTATACACAGAGCTGTCTGAAGCCCGCTTACCCTCAATCAGTGGAGATTTACAGTGTACGATGGTGTCACTGCAAGACTTGTGTGCACATGTTTGTGTGTCTGTGGGTACGCCTTGTATATTGGTGCATTCTTGTGACACCAATAAGCCTGTAAGTTTGAAATACAGACGTGGCATTTAAAAGTTGTTGTGCCAAACCGACGGTGTCGCTTAGATTCTCGGCTTCTTGGCAGATGGATGTAACTCTCATCACTCTCTTCTCCGGGGACAAAGAGCAGCAGTAACCTAGGGTAATTCACTGTAGCCGCTTCCTAAAGGACGACACAGCTCCATGACGTAAATATAAGTAGATTACCAGTTATTCCACTTATAAGTATTTTTGTTTTACAATACTGACTATAAATTAAAGGTATATTTGTGTTTAAAACTGGAGAATTTGACTTATTGATAGACACTAGGCCTTATGTTTGCTTGTTAACTGATCATAATTCAAATCATATATATATATATTTCACCAATATATCAATATATACATCAATATATATACAGACATACATATATACATATATATATATATATATATATATATATATATATATATATATATATGTATATACACACACACACACACCCTGACCTGCCTCAAACCTCCAGAAACACATCTTCGGTCTCTCTCTAGGCTTTTTAGACCTGGATCTATCATAGCTGAGTGATGCTCGTGTGTGTGTGTGTATATACACACACAACATTTATTGCAGCAGCTCCATCGTGGACATGATGGAGGGTGTGAAGCTGCATTTTAATGGATGATTATGTTTTATGTTTTCTCTACAATGACCTGCACTGGCAGACCAATATTGTTCCCCTCCCATCCCACCCTTCACACACACATACACACACACACACACACACACACACACACACACCCATACATATATTTCCACTAGTATGGCTACCCCCCTCCGTAATATCCGTCCACCATATGCCCCTATGCCCCTCATCCCAAACACCCTGTGCACACACACACACACACACACACACACGCACACACACAGTGCTTCCATTCACCTCCCCAGCCTCCCCCCTCTCACCCTGGCTGTGGTGGGGTGACATCAGGTGCTCTCCTCTCTCTTTGGGGCAGAGAAGAGCGTGACTTAACATCCAGCCTTTATAGTAAAGGACATTCTCCTCTCTATTACCTACTGATGGAAAGGTCAACCAGCATGAATAGAAAGGTTGGAACCACTCATAATGTAAAACGCATGCTCCTCTCCTCCTCTCCTCCCCTCTCCCCTCTCCTCCTCTCCTCCCCTCTCCTCCTCTCCTCTCCTCTCGACATGCCCTGTCAGCACTCTCGACACCGTACCTCCCTTAATCTGACACACAGAATAAGCGTGATAGAAAGACAGACGGAAACACTGACAGGTCTCTGTCAAAATCACATCCTGTCAGTGTGTAGGGAGAGATGGGGGAAGAGAGAGAGAGAGAGAGAGAGAGATACCACTCCTCTATCAGTGCTGAGTGGCATAGCGGGACAAAGAAGACATTATTTTGAATTCTGAGGACCATTAGCATGACTATAGATGCATTAAAATGCTAGATAGTGGGAGCACAGAGGGGTAGGCGTTGGAGGAGAGTGCATGGAAGAGGGGAAGTGGAGGAGCATATCATAGTAACTTGACTCCATCCCTGGATGCTTACTCAGGATATTCCACATTTATGGCAGTTAGAGAACATATTATGGCAATGTGGAAGGAAATGATTTTAAGGGGAATTTAATCAAATTGTTTCGATTGCTCAAGAGTGGGCACGACCCACAAAGCGTGGCGCAGATGTGGAGCTGTGGAGGGCTTCAACCACAATTCTATGAACCTCATTATTGAATGTGGAGGTTGAGGACAAGAGAGGAATGAATGAATTAGACAACAACCAACTACCCCTACCAGTGAGTTAACAAAGTCAAATGTTGTTTTTCAGTGTAGTTGGCTGGTCACCCTTCACATGTAATTGCGTACATTTTAGATGTTTTTCGCCATTTTTCCTTTTGTTTTTGATTGTTCCTTTTGTATGTGTCTATTCACATGCTTTTATATATGTTATTTGTTGAATCTCCCACTCGAAGTACCTCCATTACATCACCAATGGAGATTTCACTGTAAAGATGAATTCTTCAGGTCACAGTGTACACACATTTGCACACCACCTTCAGGCCATCTATAACGGTGTATAAGTCTTTCTCTGTCATACAGTTTTGTTTTCATATTATCAGCAGTAAATAAACAGAGCAGTAACCACAAATGCTTCAAAAGTAAAGAGGGCTGCAGAAACTCAAGAACACAAATTCAAGAAAATGAGATGTTCATCCCGTAATGGTAACACTGTCTTCATTAACTCTCTCTGGGGAGTGCAATGCAAAAATGGAAATGAACAATTACTAAAACTTCCTGTCACAAAAGATCCCATAAGAAAAACCTTGTACACACAAAAGTAGTTGCCAGATGTTTTTGCATATTGTATTTCAAAAACGTGTCTCTTTCTTTTTCTTCCGTCTGATGAACCAATCAAAAAAAACATGCAACTTAGATTCTTTAAGGTTTGTGAATATATTTTTGGCAACTAGGAGGCTGAAAGAGTCTCAGACAAGCTGAGACCTAAATACCCCCGAAATATTTCACTTTCATATATGTTGGACACATGAACATATAATAGCCTAAGCCTTGATTGGTGTCTCTTTCTGCCACCTGATGAATGTACATTCAATGATCACTCTGCTCTTAGCTCTGGTTTGGTCTCCATCCATCACCAGCTGCTAGCTTTATGACTTAACCAGTTAGTCGCTAACTTCACCACCTGCTCGTTGGTGCTGTGCACCACTGTAAAAGCTTACAGTGGGTTTATCAGACCCTTTTTTTGAAAACAGCCGCCTGCTGAGCTGGAAATGGTGTTGATGAGGCCACTGACTGAACAGTAAATGTGCAGGCTGTAAAACCAAAGCAGTGAGCTACGAAAGGCTAAAAGGCTTTGTACTGTAACGAGAGCAGCGTGATAATTCTCTCTGTTGTCATTGGTAGAAATGAACATCCACATGAACAGCTGGTCCTTCAGAGTTCACACACATTTGGCTGAGGATTGTGACTGTGCTTGTAGTAAAAGCAGCTCTCAACCGTACCTTTGTTACATTTCTACTTTGTGTGTGTGTGTGTGTGTGTGTGTGTGTGTGTGTGTGTGTGTGTGTGTGTCCCACAGGGCCTTTCTTTCTCCCTACATCTGCTATTAGACCCTGCCATTGTCTGTGTCTTTGCTGTGAGCTTTAATCTAATAAAGTGTGTGTGTTTGTGCACGTATGTTTGTGTGTGCCTGTGTGCAAATCAATAGTGATATATAATTCACTGCATCCCGGCCCCACCACACTTTATACCCACACATACTGCCTATTTAATATTGCATGAGGACACACACACGCACATACAAATGTGGGGGCAGGGGGAAGGAATATATGTTTGTGTGTGTGTGTGTGTGTGTGTGTGTGTGTGTGTGCGCGCCTCTCGGATCGTAAAAGAGGGTCTTTTATGCCCCTCTAACCTCCTCTCCCTACGTGATCTGAGTGCAGTTTTACCTCTTTAAACTTACCTCTTTCTTAGACTTCCATCCCTTTTTCCATCTTTCTCGCTCTTTTCTCATTTTCAATCTTTCATTTCTAATCTTTGTTTTTCTCTTTCTTTATATTCGTCTCTCTTTCTCTCCCTCCCTCTCTCTCTCTGTATTGTTTTGAACTCTTACCCTTGGGGTCTTCACATTCACTTTTTTTCTGTGTGAATAAATAAGAATTCATCTCCACATTTAAATAGCTTCAGGGTTTCTGGGACACACACATACACATGCACACACTCACACACACACACACACACACACACACACACACACACACACACACACACACACACACACTTACACACTTCTCAGTCATGTTTATAAATCATTAGAGTTTGGGGTCACCGGGGGTCACGTCTCTCTCTCTGGCCACCGTGCTCCATTCTGATTGGTTGTTGACTCTGCGGGCCACTCGGCATGCTTGTTAGCTTAGCTGTGCTTTTACCCTCACCTTGCCTCCAGTGTGTGTTTGTGTATGCTGAATTATTGAACAGTTACTGCCTCTGTTTATGTATTTCCATATATGCATGTGTGCGTACATGTGTGTGTGCAGGAAAAGCTCAAAGACTCAAATGCCCCCTGTCCTCCACATCCTATTTTTTAGCTCACAGTTTCATAAGATTGAATTGTACTTTATTCACATTCACACACACACATTCTCTCTCTCTCACACACACACACACATACATTCTCTCTCTCACACACACACACACACACACACACACACACACACACACACACACACACACACACACACTCGTCTTTCTAGCCTCCGCATTCATATTTCATATCCTTATGACTCTGTATGAGTTCCTTCAGTGTGTTTTATTGCAACATGAAAGAGCTGCTTCGTAAACATGTTAATGGCTTTGATCACATAATGAGCCGAACAAATAGGAAACAACACAGAGATTAAACAGAAAAGGATAAAAATAAAATAACTGTATGCACACTGCCTGTACAATCTTGGTTTGTCTGAGTGGGAGCTAATTAGTGGATTACTCTCTGCAATTCTTTTACACTGAGAGAATTGGCATAACAGGAAGTAGCTCTGGCAATAGTCAGGGATTCAGACGGATGCACACTCTTTAACACACATGCACGCTCACACATATGATATTTGTCACCATGATAACATCCAGACAGAGAACAAAGGGGGGAAACTGTTAATTGAACAAAGGCATTCATTAAATTGGGTCATGTGTTTTTAAATTATTAATTGTCGTTCTTTGTTTAATTGGGTTAATTGGAGAAAGAAAGAGATCTTTTTTTTACAGAAGACATGTTGTCACAATAAGAAAATTAAAAGGTGTAAATAATAAATTGAATGAAGGCTGCATTCTATTTTGCTGCTTCAGTTTCAGGGTCCTGATATTGTTCCTGTTGGCTCACTGTCACACTTGAATAACAGAGCCATTGGTAATATGTTATTAATAACACCTATCTTTTTCCTTTATGACGTCATGTGTGCTGTAAAAAAAGGACGACTACTGACTAGATTTGAAGAAATAAATGAACTGAAGGGTTCTGCCATTGATCATTTACCAAACAGGATTACCAAGACGAAACATGTATTCACTCTGAATGATACATGCAGCAATACAGAGTCTGTTGCGTTAGCGTTACTGTTGGTTAGGGCCTGCAGTACGATCTTTTAGAACTCGTTACATCGACATTTGGACACAACTGACTTTGTATTAGAGGCCTATTTTGGAAACATGGAACATTAATATGCGGTATTCTTAAAAATGTCTTGTTGACGCCCTTCTTTACTTTGTGTAAACAAACATCACCATTTACAAAACTCTAACTGTCCTCCCAAGAGAAACGAGCGCATCGGTCTCTTCATTTGTTTCTGTTCAAGTGACAAAGGTTGGCTAACAATATATCAATAAAGTCGCTGTTCTCGTCAGTGTTGGTTTCTCTTCCATGACCACAGTCCTTCCCTAAGCCTTAACCATGTGGCTATTGGTGTACCCGGGATAACGAAGGTTCCCTAACCTTAACAAAGTGGTAATTGTGGCGCTTTTGCTATTGCCATGTGTCTCACAATTAGTACCAAACCGGACATTTCTACCTCTTCATTCAAAAATATCCTCTTTAGTCTTTGGATAAATATGTTATATTTCGCATTTTCTATCATTTTCCACTTTTTCCACCGAGGGAAACTGTGGACATTTTAGCTTTAATTGTGCTTGAACCACTCTTTCTGCCACCGCTGTAAGACATTGAAAGTAATTTGTTAGAAATCTAATTTCGAGTATAGTGTGAGGCATATCATATTAACAGTGGTAGATAATCAGAGTAATATTTATAATTAGAATGAATATGTAGGTGATGATGATGTAGCACTTTTAAAGGCGGCGTTCTTGCAAAAACTTGACTGTTACTTTAGATGTAAAGACAAATTAACACTCAGTGAGGAGAGGAGAGATAAGTGGAGGAGTGCAGATTTGTTTCTATTTTCATCATCTTCTCGTCCTCTGTACTCCTCCTGAGTGGAGCTCCTTGTTTAGGAGTTCTAGCTTGTTTTGTAGTCAGAGTGTCTCTTTTTTCTTCTTGTTTCTGTTTTTGTCTTTTTGTCGTGCGCCTTCCTTGTACTTCTTCTTCTTCTGTGTTCTTGATCTGTGAGGTGTTGTGAGTTGTTTTGTCTGGTTAATTACCTACACCCCAGTCTGGAGGTGAGTGCTTGACAGTTGTCAGCGACGCGCGCGTGTGTGTGTGTGTGTGTGTGTGTGTGTGTGTGTGTGTGTGTGTGTGCGTTTTGTGTGTGTGAGGAAAAGGAGATGTAAGTCTGATTGTATTGCAAGACCTCACTTATGTGACAGTATGTAGACATGATGGCTTTGCTGTCGTTCAGGTACTAGTCAACGTTGCTGTCACTCTCTCTCACACGCACAAAACACACACACACACACACACACACACACAGTGAAGAGTCTCCCATTGTACTCAGTCTCTTGCTGTCACTTTTTTGTGAAGGTAGTATTTCTTTGATCACAGCTTCGACACTGATTAAAAGGAATGATGCCTGTTGTGACGGCAGCTATATTCATAAGACTGAAGGGGGACAAGGTAGCATCTCTCTCTCTCTCTCTCTCTCTCTCTCTCTCTGTGTTTCTCTCTAACACACATCGTTTTAGTGTTGGTGATGCAGCCCACTGATTCATTTTTTCAATGTTATGTATGTGAACATGTTGGTGTGTGTGTGTGTGTGTGTGTGTGTGTGTGTGTGTGTGTGTGTGTACCTGCATGCTAAGCGATGTGCCAGAGCAGGTAGTTTTGAACAGGACAGCAGAACCTGTCTCCTTTCTCTCCTTCATCTCTCTTTAACAAGTTCATTTATTCATGAGTGTGAACACACACACACACACACACACACACACACTTTGGTTGGGTGGCAGGACGATAGACTGTTGGCAGATTAAAGAGAGAGTTCCTGTGCTGTTGTTAAATAATCTGTCAGCATGGCACACACACACACAACAAACACCACCACACACACTTGAATTGAAAGTTAGTGGGAAAAATATGAGCCATTTTGTTTTCGGATTTATAGATTTGAATTATTAAAAAATATAAAAGGGAAAAAATAATAAGCATTAATTATTCATAAACAGCATGTTAATTGGTTCTTGAATATTCAAAACAATACAAGGACATGAATATTCAGATGTATAAAGAGAGAATTAGAGAGCGCAAATGAAGAGAAAGCTGCTCTTCTAATGAGAGGAAAGGAAAGAAAAGAAGAAAGCTGACAGGGATGACTATGACAGAAGAAGAGCAGAGAGGAGGAGAGAGCAAGAGGGGAGAGAACATTAATTTAATAATATAGGGGAGGAGGAGCTGTGGAGAGGAGAAAATGAGATGAGGGAGGAAAGCAAAAGGAAAACAGGGAGAGAGTCAGGGGGGTCTTTTATGTTTTCACCATGATGGATGACACTGTTGACTAAACGAGCTAAATTAGAAGCTTTTTCCTGCAACTCTGTTGAAATATTATTAACACGCAGCAACTTTAGTGAAACATATGATTCAGCTGCACATAATGACCTTGTGCTATTGATTTAGGAACAGAGGGAGCGGCGGTGTTTTTGTACTGGGAGAGTGGGGGGTGTATCACATGGTCTGTTGCAATGCAGTTTATAGTGTGTCATTAAAACATTAACTCCTGAAATGCCTTAATCCACAACCTCTCCCACATGAACACACACACACACACAAATTGAATAGCTTTAATTAGCCGGGCATGTGTCCAGTCTTGTAATTAGCTAATAACAGCAACATGGATGTGGTTAATTAGTGGTAGGAGGTGCTTGTGAATTAGAAAGCCAGTGACACCATTACTGGAGCTGCTGCAGAAATAACACTGCTAGCTGAAAACACTACAAAGTGATACAAAATTATATATTTTTTTAAATCAGAAAGTAGGTACACCAGCAGTGTTGCATTATGTTTGAAGTCTTTGTCATTCATTGAGTATTTATCATGAGTAATATTGTGTTATGTCCTCTATCTAATCATTCCTCTTCTCTTCTTTTAATGCTTGCTCCTGCTCGTCCTGATGCTGCTGTGATATCCACAAAGGTAAGAGAAGTGTGTTGTCTGTTTTGCACTGTGTGTCTTTAAAGGGCCATTACATCATTTTAGCTTAATCTCTCATTACACATGAAAAGGAAGAGATTATCTGAAGAGCTTGTCATCTTTCTTCTATTCCTCCTACTCCTCCTCCTCTGTCCTCCTCCTCCTCCTCCTTCACTTAATTGGTGCCCCATCAACCCGTTAATCAAATTACTTCTGAACCAAAATTGACAGTTTTCATTAATTATAAAGGATTATTCTAATTGCAATTCAAATTTATTCATTTAGAACAGACGGCGCTCAGTAATATTTCAGTGAATTAGCATATTAAATGGAGTGCTTCGTACATTAGTTATGTTAATGTATGTATATTTCCTTATTTGGACCGGGTGAGCCATATGCGTACCACACGGGCAGTTTGTGTGTGTTTGTGTGTTCATGTGTGAACGCACAGGTGAGGAACTTGGACAGCGTTTAATTTGTTTGACACACGTAGCGGGAGTTCAATCCTCCAGCCTGCCGCGGACATCTCCCTTCCCTTCTCTTTTTGTCTGTTTCTTCCTGTGCGCATTTAAAAAACAACAAAAGTTGACCAAAGTGCTGTACAGTGAATAACAATTTAATATATAAGAATGGTTATTTTCTTTTAATAACATTTTCCTTTCTGCAGTATTTCTGCAGAATTCACCTTTCTATGAATACGCACACTTGTAAAGCACACACTAACGAGTCCTCATAAGACACTGCCTTCCAATACAACCCTCGTGACCTTCTGCCATCTCTGAAGTTTGGTTTAGGCAACTACAACTAAGCTAAAGTTGGGAAAGATTGCGGTCATGGTTAAAAGAGACAAGAGGTCTTGCGGCGCTATGACAACTTGTTAATACTTTGGCCTTTCCTTTCGGAGAGACGGCAGTTATCATGCGTATGACCACAAGAGATCATTGTTTGAAAACCTTAAACAGAGGTTGTTCACAATGTTTAAACAAACAGCCAATTCACCAGTGGTGTTTTGTTGAAGGAGTGGAAACGGAAGAGAAAGAAAGCTTTTCTCCATCAGCAGCATTACAATGGAGAAAGTCCCTTTGCAGCGTGCGTGCGTGCGCGTGTGTGTGATGGAGGTGATCTCACAGGAATGGAACCTGGGTGCGCATGTGTGTGTTTGAGTGGCTGACTGATGGAGAGAGGAGGAGACAGGAGTAGAGAGGAGGAAGAGGTTCCTGTCAATATCACTTCCTTCATCACTCCCTTCCTCTCCCCCCCACCCACCCAACATGAATTATTTTTAAGACCAATGACAAAGGAACACACGCACGCACACACACACACACACACACACACACAGAAAGCCCTACTAGTTTAGTTTGTCTTCCTGCTGCACTGCAGGTCACTGGTACCGTTGTCTTATTACCTCAGACTGTGTGAGTGTGTCTGTATATTTGTGACGATAGTTGGAGAGTAAAGGGTGTGAGTGTGAGTGTGTGTGTGTGTGTGTGTGTGTTCTGTAGTGGTGAGAAATGTGTGTGCATGTCTCTGTGAGAGCAACAGAGAGAAGTAAAAAAGGAGAGCGAGCCTGAGCTTTTAGATCGATTTGAGGTAAGGTGTGTGTGTGTGTGTGTGTGTGTGTGTGTGTGTGTGTGTGTGTGTGTGTGCATGCATACATGTTTGGCCTAGAGCTAGCGATCCTTTAGCTGCTCACCCTTCACTCACACCCCACCCATTTGCCTCCCCCTCTCTCCCCTGTCCCTCCTTCCACCTCTCTCTCCCCCCCCCCCCCGCCCCCCTTCAAATCAATCTCTCTCATCTATAATTCAACAGTTTGCCTTCAGCCTTTAGAATATACACCACAGTCACCTCCTCCTTCCCTCCAAGTATGTCTAGCCCCTCATCTTTGCCCTCATCTCCTTAGTGTTCTCCCCCGTTTCTCTCCCTGCTATGAGTAAGACCTCTGACAGTATTTGTCTTGAAGGTAATCATGTTGTAATTTAATGTTGTCATGGCCCCAGACTGTAGAGCAACCTCTCACTGGTTAATATCTTATTCAGGGTCATTTTGTCCATTGTGTCTCCTGGTCAGCAGCTTTACTGCTGTTATATTATAGTATTTAACAATGTGCATAACATTAAAGGCCAATAAACCCTTCATCTGCATGCAAGTACCCCTCTCAATGAATATATGGGTTTGTTTTACATCTACAACATCACTGAATATGTCAAACATGTTTTTCTATTAGTTTCTTGAAAAGTTGACATTTTGAAGATTTTGTTCGTTTGTGTTGCGGGGCGTACTGAAGTTTAATATAATTACACACACAAGCATATTAAGTCTCTTGCTAAATGTGAATTTTTTTTATTAGATCTTATTGTACAAAATGTACAAATGCAGTAAAAACACACGTAAGACAAATACTTAAGACAGTCTAATCTTAATCTTTATCACAATTTGACCATCACGTTTATCGGTTACTCAATGTACTCACTTAGTCAACTGCTGAGACCCAAGAACGCAGCAACATCACCAAAAAGATGGACCCATGTGTAATAGGTTGTAATGGTTGTTTTCTTACTTTTAATTATGTGACTGTGGGAGCAAAACCAACCTCAGCAGCTTTTTTCCTAACTTGAATTCCTCTTCATCAGTGTATTGCCATTTAATACACAAATACATATGAACATGTCAAAACATAACTCAGTAAATGTATTGATGAGTTGCTGCATGATATATATAGACTGTGTGTCACTCTGAGTGAGCTGCCTTGTCACAAACCGATGACACCAGTGTCACCGTTACATGTTACAATGATGTAATGACACTTGTACAGGTCCATAGCAGTGCTGAACAAGTAGACTGTGCAGGTTATTAATACTCACTTAATCTCAGCCCTGGCACACAGGACAAGCCCCCCCTCATAGACATCACACAGACTGGCTATCACCACCCTGGCCTGCTCTGTCATTTAAATATGCAGAGATGACAACAATGACAGCATTAATAGTAATGATGGCAATATGAAGCTAAGCCCTCATCATCATCACCATTAGCATATCTCCTGGGAGATGAGCCGTGATTGACAGCTAGCTGGGTGCTTTTTTTGGGGGGGCTGCAGCTCAGCTATCAATTACCTCTGTGCATATCAACCATCATTATGTAAAATAACTCCGCTTCGCTCGGCTCTGCTCAATTCTCTTAAGTCTTGTTCCCTCGCATAACTCCCGTGCATTTCCTCCCTCCCTCCTTCGCTGCCTTTTTTCTTTCTTTTGCACTACATTTCGCTCCCGACCACTCTCCCCCCCCCCCCCTTTACTCACACTTTCTTCTATGTGTCTAGATTTCTTATTCTCTCAGCTCCTCTTCTCACACTCCTGGTAGTTTTTTAACATTGCTCATCCATGGCTCAGAGTATGTGCATGTGGACATCTAACCAGGTCCTTTTATTTTATTTACTTTTTTGCATATGACAGCACGTTTTCTGGAAGTTACTTTATACAGTAAAAGTTCTGGTGAGTCTCAAGCATAGAGAGAAAACAGACACACACGGCACTGAGCTTGGTCCGTTCTGTGGGAACACACATGAATCCTCTTTCGTTCATCTCAGTTTGTTACATAACATTCATTGTGAGGCTTTGTTGTCCTTGGATCAAATTGTAATGGCTGTGTGTTTGACAAATTACGGTGTTTGTAGAGCTGAACTTGTTTGTTGAGTGGCACTGACACCTTTCTCCGTTTCATATCTTTAATTAGGTATCTTTACGTTTTTTGGACAATGCAAGACGTTATCTTTAGCTCGGGAAAAATGTGTGTTTACTCTTTTCTGACATTTAATTAACCAAACGATTCATCAATTAATTGTGAAAATAATCTGCAGATAAATCGGTGATGAAAATAATCATTAGTTGCAGCCTTATGTGCTTGAAAGACAATTATTAAACCGTACGTCACACAATGGAGCAGTTATGCAGATGTTCGGGTTTCAGTTTGGCTGTGTCAGTATGGTTTCCATGTTATGCAAGACTTGGCGAGACTCACATATTATTGAACCAAGACCAAAGTGGATTTCCAGTTATCCTTCCAAGTAAAATGAATTAATCTTCCTCCTCAGATTCCTCCTTATCCCCTTGCTTCTTTCTCTCCTTTTTAAAAAAGATAACCTTATCAGCTTATAAACTAGTTTCTATCACACTTCTGGCCTCTAACTCTTAATGTGGTTACATAAACTACAATAAACCCAACTTCTTACGTGTAGTCATTCAAATAGATGGACTTCTGATTGTAGGGACTGTTCCTGCACTGTGGTTCAAGTCCTGTATCAGCAAGCGTTATCTCTGCTGAAGTGCTCTTGAACAAGACACTACAAAGGCAAAGAAAAAAAACAAGCATTTCCTCCACAGGAAGCAATACATTATCACATTACTATTGCGATAACGGCCGAATAGAGGGCGTAGTAGTGTTTCATATCCTTGCTTTTCCTACTGCATGACTACTCAGATAGCAGGCACGGACCCAGCAATGCTATCTGATGTCATCACATTAAACAATAACAAGCACTCAGCGTAAACAGGAAACAGGAAGTTGATCGCTGACAGATCAAGACAAAAAGGGAAACGCTTAAATATTAGCTAGTTTAGCTATTTGAAATGAGGTTAGAAGGAATAGCATGTTTAACTGAAAGGGTGTTCAGTCATACTATTATTATAGTGACAGTATTACAACATAGCTCTTATCTAGAGTGACTGACAGTATTATACATGACATTCAAATGTTTTGAATCATATTTAAACATTGTTTGCAAACAGGCTTCCTTTTTCATGCAGACTGGTGTTATTTTGTGAAGTGTGCAACCAGCACCTGATCAGTTACTGGCGGTTACGATAGGTACACAAGCATTAGCAAGTCGTTTCACACACACACACACACACACACACACACACACACACACGGGAAGAAAGTGAAAATCATCATTCTGTCAGAAAGCTCTGCCAAGAAGCTTGGCAGGCAGGTGAAATAAGACATCTAAAGGAAGCAGAGAGACAGAGAAGAGACAGAGGAGGCAGGAGCAGCAAAAGCACTGATCTGTTGTTCAGTTTGTCTGCACTAACTGACTGCAATTTCTCCACCTGTCAGCAACAACTCACCGGAATGCTGTGTGTGTGTGTGTGTGTGTGTGTGTGTGTGTGTGCGTTTTGGAGAGATTTTTTTTTCTCTTCCAAGGCAGCATTGTTATTCTTGGCTCTGTAGAATAGCAAGTCTTTAGGGAATAAAACGGACACAGACATTCAGTCTTAGACACTCACACTCTTTCTCACACACACACACACACACACACACACACACACACACACGCTGGAATTCCCCCGGATGTCACCCTTGCCCTGTTGTCATTGTAACTGTTTAAATGACAGGAGGGTGGTCAAAACAAACTCCCACAATCCTCTTCCTCACTATGTCCTCCATTTGTGTCTCCCTCACACACTCTCTGTAGCCCCCTCCTCGTCGTCACTCTTCTTCTCTACATCCCAACGCCCTCTCCATCCCCTCGCTCTGTCATTTCCTGTCTCTCTCTTCAGGTCTGTGTTAGCCCTATATATTAAATATTAATGTCAGTTGTGCTCTGAGCCATAATTGCCATCTCTGCCTCTGAATAATGGATGTAACTGTGCTGTTCACTACTACACTATGGCTAACAGGCAAAAAAAAACAGCATCCAACCATGGTTTGTTACATTACTTTGGGTTACTGGCTAAATCAGACTAGCATCGATTACATTGTCAAGGGGAACAGTAACTGCAGTAGCTAAAGAAATGACACTATAATGGTCGACTACATCACCTTTTTTTAATGAGCTGATAAAAGCAGCATTGCACAGAGGTAAATAGTAGGAAGCAAATGACAAACAAAGTTCAACTAGCAGGTGAAGTTGAACAACTAGAAGATAAAGATCCAGGTATTTTTCTCAGGAGTTAAAACAGGAATAGAAGGAGAATGAATGTTGGACTAACATTCATCCGGTGACCAGAAACACAACCCCGCAATTCAATGCTAATGTTGCCGTGTGTGGATTTAGGCAATGTTTTTGCTAACCATATCAATGTCATAATGCCTGTTGGTTTGTCTTACGTTGGATTCTTATTACCCTCAAATGGCCAAAACAGCAGATATTTTTGAATTGTCGCGACATTGATGACGACTCCAGTAACATGTACTTCCGGACCTTGGCATATTTCACTGACCATAATATCAACCTTTTATGGTTTTCATTAAAAAAACACAGACTTTACCATGACTAGCAGCTTAAATTAAGTTGGTTGTGCAGCGCTGCTGCTGAGCCATCATCTCTGACCTTTTCTTGTGTGCAAAAATAATAAAATGAGAGCCTATTTGGCCAGGGGACTAATAAGGCAAATAACGTTTTTTTGTTTTGTTTTTTTAAGTCATTATTACACTTTTTCCTAACCTTAACAACGTTTTTTCCTAGCCTCACCCTAACCATACCGTAGTTTAGCCGTAATATCCATGACTGCAACCTTTCTCTAAACATGACCAAAAATCACCCAATATTTACGATCTTGCCTTGTGGTAGACTTAGCAATAAACTCGCCAGTCACCATGTAAACTGAAAAGCATGGGGCGCCTGGTGGTTCATACCAGCCAGTTACCCTTGTTGCATGTCATACCCCCTTATGTACACTGTCACTATCTATTAAAGACAAAATGGCAAGAATAACAATCTAGAATGTAAAAATGATTTACTTTACTTTAGTTTTCCTTCTTTCTTCCTACATTCTTCATTTTTTACCCTCCGCTTACTACCATTCTTACACGTCCCTGTCCAGATGGTGTGAGTGTGTGTGTGTGTGTGTGTGTGTATGTATGAGAGAGAGAGAGAGCGTCTCTTTGTGTGTTGGGTCAGCTCTCTGAGTGTGGTACTCACAGCATAGCAAAGGTCAACAGCGCTGTTATCACTCGAACATGATCGGGCCTCGGAGAGAGGGAGTGAGATAGAGGAGAGAGGGGGAGAGTGCTCCCCTCCCCCACAGTCATTTAGACTCTTATAATTGCCCGGTTTAATTGGAGGCCTCTTAACGACCAGTGACTGGACCAGCCAATCAATTCACACAAGGTGTACGTGTGTGTGCGCCTGAGTGTGTGTAGCTGCGGGGCCTTTTTGTAGCAGAGTTGATTAGGCCAGATGGGGTCAAGTAAAGGGGGAAGAGGAACGCACACATACTGCATTAAAATGTAGAATATGTTCTGTTGGCAATCAATGAGAGAATGCGCACTCACAGGAAATAGACGGACAGAGTCGCACATTAGATGGTGAAATGAAAAATAACGAGCGATATCATCAGATCACCAGGGAGATAAGCCAATGAAAGACAGTAATTAGATGGTGTGTGTGTGAATACGCTGAGAGGGGGGGGGATTGATATTGTTAAATTGATGGGTCAGATGAGATTGTGGTGATGATTTACGTGACGTTTCAAGGCACGGACATTTTTCTCAGTGGTGCAGCATTAGAGACGAGATCCTTTCCTATTGACCTTTGCAGAGACAGGGTTACAGCGACCACAGAGCAGAGGTTGTAAAGAAGTACATATACTCAAAGCACTGCACATAAAGGAACAGTAGTAGCCTACAAGTGACCGCAGACGGCATTAACAGTTGGACTGAGCTGCAAAAGGCAGCAATGTAAGAAGAAACTCACAAGCTGATTTGAACAATGGAATGTATTATTAGGAAGGTTTTATTAGGAAACCCATTCAACATGTATATTTTAGAATACACAGTGCATTGTAGGTATTCACCAATATTTTTCTTTTCCGATACTGAATTTATTGATCCAAAACCTGTGCTCTCTCGATTCCCAATTTAAATCTGCATATCACACTGTGTGGAACACATTTTAACCATTTCAGGTAACGTTACGTGAGGCCAGGAAATTCTGTGGCACTAAAAACCGAGTCAGCCGTCCGCCGTGACACAAGAAACACATATAATGACATTGACAATGAAACTGTAAATGAATGTGGACTGGTCATGTCATTGCCAGTATCTGATTTGTTTGACGAGGAGAGTATCAGATCTGTGTAGTTGTGTATCCATTTTTTGCTTCTTTATAATTCCATTCCAGTACATTTCAGAAATAACATTCCACTTACTGTAAGTTTAACTTATAATACCACCTGAACCAGCTAAAACAATAAAATACTTTGACTTGTAAGACTAAATGTTGTATTTCAGATGAAATACTTTGACATTTGTGCTTAAGTATATTTTACTGTTATTTAAGCTAGATTTTTAAATGCAGCGATGTTTTTTCATAGTGCAGCATTTCTAAAAGATCTCAACACTTCTTCCACCGCAGCTTTAGTCTTTTCATATTTCAGGCAGATGAGCAGAGGAGTGTGTGCTCCTCCCAACCACCTCCTTTATACAGAAATGTACAGCGGAGGGTCAGCTGAGGCGCTCGTGTTAACGCTATGCTAGTGTTTTGAGAAGGACTAGACAGTGGGAGGTCAGTAGGGGTCACCGTGGCTGTCCTACACTGTGATAGGCTGTCACCCAGGGGTGAGGGGTCAAGATAATTAGGCATGCAGAATCCCAGCGCCGGTGTTCTAACGAAGCCTGAGCTCGTTAACGCAGAGTTTTACACTCAGACCTGCCACTGGGTTGTGCTGCACCGTCACACACGCACATACACTCACATGTGGAGTACATGTTTGCACTCACACACACACACACACACAAGCGCACACCTCTGCTTTGTTCTGAGCGTCCGGTACAAAGGCTGTCATCTCTTGAACGGAGGAGCACCGAGCTCTGCCACAAGGGAATGGTGGTGATACAGATTGTGAACAGTTGAAATTATGAAAAGTATGGAGTTTAACTGTGTTAAGATAAATACAGACAGTGGGCACAATGTGATGAAACCCAATATAATAGATTAACTTTGCTGCGACAGAGAGATGCTGATTTTTCTTGAAGATCCTCTAAAAGTGTCTCTTTATCCATGCGGTTTCTATGGTTTATACCAGGCGGTAAACCTCGGTTCTGAAAATTGAAGCCAATTTGGAAGTGCCTTAAATTTGCATTCTTTCTAACAGCCAACAGGGGGCGACTCCTCTGGTTGCAAAGAGAAGTCAGAATGTATAGAGGTCTATGAGAAAATGACTACTTCTCACTAGATTTATTCCTTCAGTAAACATGAGTTTATGGTCTTAATCTCGAGTTCCAAGTCTTCTTCAATACATGATAAGTAAATGATAAGTAAATTATGGTCCCATTTAGAGTCAAATAGACAATAAAGTGGGGTATGCTTAAGGGCGTGGCTACCTTGTGATTGACAGGTTGGTTGTACTTGGCTCCACCGTCTGATGTCACTTCTGGTTCTGAAAAACAAGATGGGGACAGCCAAAATGACGAACTCAAGGCTTAATATATTTGGTCCAGAAACCAATGGGTGACGTCACGGTGACTACGTCCACCTCTTAGAAACTATACAGTTTATACACAAAGTGTAATGTAGAGGAAACATTGCCCTGTGTGTGAAGTTGTGTGGCTTTTATCGAGATGTTACACACAGACAGATGTAACAAACGCAAACGTGTGTGTGTGTGTGTCTCTGTTATTGTGTGAGTGTGCCTTGTTGCTTCTGCCAGGCTGGCCAGCTGGCTCACACCAAAACACAACCTGGATGTGTTTGTTAGCTGTTGACGGCCATCTGCGTGTTTGATTTATTCTGTAATATAGATTCATGACATATGGTGCCGTTTCAAACACCCAATGTCAACACGGTTCCCCCTTTCTTAATGATTTGCACGCATGCAAACTTGTCACCTTTCGGGAAAATTGGCTGTTTTGAATCCAGAATAGATTGTGATTTAGTAAAGATCGTTAGTTAGTGTGCAGTTATAAGAGACAGTGAACAGTCACACGTGTTATTATGAAAGTGTCAAGAATATTATTTTCATTTACTGGTGTAGATTCTGGTTGCCTTTACGGTTGATAAAGATTTTAAGGGTTCCGGGTTTGCAACCCCCTGATGGGTTTTCATGTCATTTGACGTCCGGGTTAGAAAACAACTCTACAAACGTGTTTTCCAGGCTGGTGACCAGGCATGAACCTTTGGTTGCCAAAACAGAAAATATGGTTGCCGTTTATTTTATCTTATTTTTTGAGTAATTAATACAATGCAGTTAAATGTTAGCTTGATAAAGAAAATATGACAAGTATACATTCCTTCTTGTTTGTGTGCAGCGTTGTCTGGTTCCAATTTCTCAAACTCTTACTGTCGAGCCCTGAAATATTTTAAAATCTATCTTTTCACATGTTGACAGTTGTTTTCAAATTGTTTATGAATCTTATTAAGCAAGTTTTTCAAGCCATAATCCAAATGCAGTTGAAGTACGCCTTCACATGTTGCTAGAAATCACTGAGGACGAAGGTCAAGTTGAACAAAGACCTAAGAAAAGACAAAGGCAGGATGGTCTTTGGAAGTACAGTATGTTAAAGTTTGGTTTCTCAAAACTGGAGGCCAAACTTAAGATTTAAGAGCTTAAACTCTCTCAAAGTCACAGATTTTCACCAGTTTCACAGAAGTTTGCTGCTTTATTTGCCTTTAAGTGGCAATTCAAAGCAGTCTTATATGGTGTGGATTTAAGTACAAAACACATGCTCCACACATCCACAAGGAAATTCATTTTGATCTAACACCAGCATGAAATATGAATTTCTCTATCTGTATTTGGGATTCTGTCTGTGCTGTATGTTGAAAACTGACTTTTAATTCATATATCCTGAAGGAAAGCAGCTGTTTAGTGTTAACCTCAAATATTGCCTGTCCTCTCTGTCTGTACAGATTCTTCCTCAAGTTTTTCCTCAAGTGCAACCAGAACTGTCTAAAAAACGCAGGAAACCCACGAGACATGAGGAGGTTCCAGGTATAAAAACTTATTTACTCTCATCATTTAACTCTCTAATCTTTTTATGTGTGTGTTTGCGTGTCCTCTGCCTCTGTCTCGCTCTACTTTCCCTGTGTTTTCCATGGACTTAACACATAATAACTTACATAACGTTATGGTTATTGTAACACATAAACACAGGAATGTGTGTGTGTGTTTCTGTGTAAGTAAATAAGCTATCAGCGCCTTTACAGGAAACATGAGATCCTGACCCTGACGAGTCAGAACATAAATATACACACAATGCAGTAGGACGGAGACGGAGTGTTAGATGGAAGGAAGAAAAGAGTAGAAAGAAAGAAAGGAAAAAAGAAAGACAGGATGTTGTGGGGTTGTGAATAAGATTTAAGGCTGTGTGGTGTTTATTATTTCCTTATCTTCACGGCCACCACACAATCAGGAAGACACCACTTGAGTCTGAGTGGAGATACTGGACGCCCAGAAGATACCGATAGATTTATTACCATGGCACGTGTGTGTGTGTGTGTGTGTGTGTGTGTGTGTGTGTGTGTGTGTGTGTGTGTGTGTGTGTGTGTGTGTGTGTGTGTGTGTATGTAGGTGTGTGCGTGTGTGCGTGATATGTATATGTGTGTTTGTTGCGTCTTGCTGTGTGCGTGTGTGTGTGTGTGTGTGTGTGTGTGTGTGTGAAATAGCGAGAGTGGTTTGGTAGCGAGTGTGTGACAGTATCTGTGCCTCTAATTGTGCTGCTCTATTGTAGTGGAACCAGAGAAGACAGCTCTGTTTCCCTGGGAGATAATTAAGGGCTGGACCCATCAGGAACTATTGAACAGAAGAGGATAGACACCACACACGCACACACACACCCACACACACAGACTTACTTAGTGTGTGTTGAATGTGATGGTAATAGCAGTGATAACGGGTTACATTTAAGGAGCTTTTCACAGTTTTCACGCTTTTAAACTCCTGCTTGCAATGATCTCTAGACTCCACACTTTGTAATTCCTCGTTCTTTCCTTTCTTCTTTCCCTTTGCCCTCTCTCTGCTCCTCTCCCTCTTTGTCCACGCTCTCCACTTTTCCTCCCCCCCCTCCTCCTCCCTTTTCACCTTTATCTCACCGCTCCTTCCGTCTAACCCCCTCCCCTCCATCCTGTCCCGTCTCTTCCTTCTCTCCAGGTCGTGGTATCGACTACGGTGAGTGTGGAGGGACATGTCCTGTCAGTCTCCGACAACATGTTCATCCACAACAATTCCAAACATGGCCGACGGGCCCGCAAACTCGACCCCGTGGAAGGAACACAGTCGTACCTAGAACACGGTAAAAATGAGTGTGTGTGTGTGTGTGTGTGTCTGTGCATGAATGTGTGTGAGCGTAAGCAGCATGGCCACCAGATGGTTGATGGTTTAATCCTATCAGGTGATTCCTGCCCCTCCATCTGGCTAATCCAACCCACTACACACACACACACACACATGCACACACAAAATGCTTGGTGTGATGCTCTGTCTGTGTGTGTGTTGCCAGGTCTAATATCATTATGATTCTTTTTCATAAACAAACCCAGAATAAAGGACATTGTTGTAATTCAGATGAATGCTGATAATCACACACACACACACACACACACACACACAGTTTGAGGAGAGTTGTTTTTTAGCAGACAGGCTTTTATTGTTGCGATATGGGATTGGATATGAGCTTACACATACTCACACAATACCGAAGTGACATAAAGCTGACTGCATCCATTCAGTTTGAGGTATTACGATGCATACTGAGCCTTCTGTGTGTGTTTTTATCTTCGTCATATCATTAGTTTTAAAAAACGAATTGCCATAATCTCATGCCAGTCGGACTTTGGGATAAACAAACAGTAATTAAACAGCACAGGACCCTCTAAGGGATGGTTGACGATCACATTGCATTTCAAGTAATTAAAAGTATGAGAATGAATTTTGAAAGAAGTTACTTTTAACTGCAGTATTGTTAAGTACATCTTTTTTCTTTAGCAGCACATCTACGTCTCATAAGCATGTGTTCTTTTAACCACGTTTGATCTTGACATTTGGCTAACAGTGTATGTCACAGTAGACAAGTTTCACTTCACAAGCATCTCACAAGCTTGTAACTGCCTCTCATGGTCCATAAGAATAGAGTTTCAGTGTTTTCATTTTAAAGTTAGTTAAAAAGAAAAAAAGAAAAGAAGCCCGAAACTCAATCTAAAACCTCAGCACTTATTTGCTTCGTATATTCTCTGATTCCACTCAGTAGAAACATTTACAAGGACAAACTTTACTACTGAAAAAAACAATTGAGAAGGACTCTCTTTAAATCGACAGTGTGTTCAGAGAGTAGGTGTGGTGTGCTGGACCACAGCCAAAAGCCAAGGGTGTAACATGAAGAAATATGAGGTGCAGATGCAAAAGGGATGAAAAGGCTACAAGCCAGATTTCCCTCCCTGTTTAGAGACCGATATGTCTTTAAATGAAACAAATGCTTTCTCTACAACCATGGCATGTCAAAAGTGGAAGTTGATTTCAGATTTGAACAATGTTTAAATATTGGTTTTACTCTTCTTTTCCCGCTGTCTCGGCTGCTCTAATCCTCCTCTCATCCCACCAGGAGCAGCTCCTTGCGTTAAAGCCATCAGTCCCAGCGAGGGGTGGACTACGGGGGGCGCTACAGTCATCATCATAGGGGACAACTTCTTCGATGGTCTCCAAGTCATCTTCGGTACCATGCTGGTTTGGAGCGAGGTCAGTTTTCCAGCGATCACCATCCTGTCTCGATGTTGTTTCAACCCCTCAACTGTGTGCTTTTGCCCTCGGACGCTGGAAGTAATTCAATATGAAAACATGCTTTTCCTCACGGTCGGGCTCTTAACTGTGTGTGATCTTGTGAAAGTTTGTGTGTTAATGTTTGTCTAAATGAGGTTTGCCTTCGCTAATGAGTCCCCACCAACAAGCAACCGCCGCCCATCTCTACCTTCCACCACTCCCTCGCTCTCTTTCTCTGTGGAATACTGATCAAATCAGCACAATTTGATAGCCATTGGCTTAATGCTCACAAAAACACTCACACACACACACACACATACAGAGCTCACTGTCGTACTTTTTTGCCAGCACAACTCCTCTACAGAATGTTTATTTGTCTTCTGACTCCACTCACCGAGAGCGCCGAGCAACCGTGGCTCTCTTCCAACAACAACACCCAGTGTGTGTGCGTACATGCTGGCATACATGGATGGATGTGTGTGTGTGTGTGTGTGTGTGTGTGTGTGTGTGTGTGTGTGTGTGTTAAGAGCTGTGGGGTTTGTTTACAGTGTTGAGAGCCACACTTACACACACTAACATGTGTACAGAGTCTCAGTTCAGTTCAAACTGACTCAGCTCTCTTGGCGTTCCTCAGACTGCCTTCTAATGGATTTTGGCCAACCAAATGTTTCATTTTTCACTCAACCTGATTCCGAAGCGAAGAAAACTGTTTGAAAAACTTGTAAACGTGTAAAGCGACTGTATGTTTACCAAGTTTTGTTTGTTTGCAGCTCTTCCTCCTACCTGCAGATTTTTCAAACCCGGGCCAAATAATAAAAACTATTTTTGAAAAAAAAATTGGATCCTAAAAAGTTAGTGTTAGTTACATTCAGCTCAATACAATGATTCATTTTCACCTGGTGTCAACATAGATCCTGGGAAATAAGATTATATCTACATATTTGTTACAATACACGTGAGATTAAAAGACACTGTTGTGGGTCAAAAGTCCAGTAACACATTCAAATCCACAACATATCATAATGCATAACATCATATGTCTATTAACAGGATTTCAATTCATTCATATCGATATACAAGATTTGAATTGCATTCTACATCGGTATCTCATTCTCCTCACCTTAAATTTAAGCAATAAAATCCAGCGACACCAATTGAAGATGTCTGTTAGCGAAGAAACTCTAAAAGTTATGTCGGTGATTGTTCTGATTTTGTAACAACTCACCAAACACCAGTTGCACTGTTCTGACGCAGAGAACTGCATTACTTTGTCCTGATCGGGTGTTTTTTTGTGTACTAACTCTTGGTCTGCCCTTTCCTTCCTTCTCTAGTTGATCACGCCGCATGCCATCCGGGTGCAGACGCCTCCCAGACACATCCCCGGGGTCGTTGAGGTCACTCTGTCTTACAAGTCCAAACAGTTCTGCAAAGGCACACCTGGAAGGTTCATATACACAGGTAGGTCAACCGCACACACACACGCACATAAACGCACATACAAAAACACATGCACATGCTCTTGATTTAAGTATTTAATTACATTTTTTATATATAAGAAATATTGCCAGCGGGTGTTTGTGTCTGCATATGTGAATAGCGTCTATGAGTTGCAGTTCACTCTCCGGCCAGACAGTGTTGAACTAATGACTGCAGATTAGTCAACATTAACGAGCCACACTCGTTAGAATGCTGCCATAATCAGAGCCTCGTTAAAACCAGCTACAATTAAACAGTCTGCTCTTTATAGCTCTCCATACTGAAACTATTAGTGAAATCATCCAGAACGCCCAGTTTACTAACACACACACACACACCTACACACAAACACACACACACACACAAACACACACAATCTTGGGAAAAGAGTGTGTAATTTCTGACCGGATTGTTGACTGTGAATGAGCGTTTTCCTGCTGAACTCAGTCGAGGAGGAAAAGCAGAGAAATGCCGAAGAAAGCATGCGTGTGTGTGTGTGCGTGTGTGTGTGTGTGTGTGTGTGTGTGTGTGTGTGTGTGTGTGTGTGTGTGTGATTGCTCATTTGGTTTGCACATGCATGTGGCAATGGATGGAGGTGATGTGATGTCTGGTATTGATCCGCTCAACATGGCTCCATCACGCCGTAACAATGACGTCATTCCCAGAGAGAAAAGACAGGAAAGAAAAACAGCTGCTGTATAAATTCTTTGGTGACATTTAATGACCAAACGATAAAGATGAGGATTTAAACCTTATCAATAGAGATGAAAAAACTCATCATGAATAAATTGTCACTTTTTATGTTGGCGTGAAGTTCATGAAAGCTTTAATATCTCCTGAAAAAAAGCTATAGAGAGTGATGAGTTTTGTGTTTCAAGACTCAGCTTTAAAATTGACTCAATGTGCTTCAAGTAGCATGTAAAGAATGATATTTAAAAAAAGACATTAAAATGCAACAACAGTAAAGAAAAAGGAAAACAGGGAAGAAGATGCTGAGCAGTTTGGCTGATTAGACAAAGAAAATAGATCCACCTACAGGAACTCATTCAATAAAGTAAAATGTGAGGAAATGGACTTCACAATACTCTGTTTCTGGAAAGTGCTGAGTAACAAATGTTAACATGAGCAACGAGTGAAATCAAACAGACGCAGAATATTGTTTTTTGTCTTAAATGTCTTGCTGAAGTTCGAAAGACTGAAACAAGTCAACTGATTTGTCTTTGGGCAGTGTGAGTTGTACGTGTCTGGTCTGTAGTTTCTTCTGGTACTCTGGCCGTGTGCCTCCTTCAATGGTCTTCAGTCAAAACATCTTTGGTCTGACCCTGAGGCTAGCCGGCTGGTAATTGGTCCGTCTGGTGTCTAACTGCATCCCCTATTGGGCGGAGATGACCCCCCGTGACCTCCCCATTGGCTGATCGCTTCAACATGTGACCCAGGAAACGCGATCCGTTACTGCGGTCGCCTGACCCCGCCTCAAGGTCGACTTCTTTCTGGAAGTCGCCTGTGAAAGGTCACGGCGGTGGAAGCCGATTGGCTGTTGAGGTTTTGCAGCGCTTCTTAGCTGTGGTTGCCTCTGGGTGTAAGGACCGAGCAATTAAACACACTCACTAGCGCATACACGCTAGTGTGCGACAACACACAACTTAAACACACACACACACACACACACAAAGCCACCCTTGCATCGGGTCGTGTCGTACCACACACACTTTCAAACAGGGGCAGGAGTTGAAAGTAATTGTAAATCAGAGAGATATGAGGGAAAGATGGTGAGTAGTCTGGTAAACAGATGGTCTACTACATACACACCCACACACACACACACACACACACACATACACACATAGTGCCGTATGGCTGCTTCATCGGCCTGGTGGGAAAAATTAGCATTCTCAACATCACACACTCCTATAAAAATACAATAGTACAAAGTGACAATCAATAAATGCTCTCACACACACGGACGTTACACATGCACAACGTGCCTACATGCACACACTCACATATGTAGAGCTGATTTATTGTCAATGCAGCTGCATGAGAAAATTAATTTCCCAGCCGTGGAGAAACTTTTAGTGAACGATAAAAAGGCGTCACAATTTTAGACTTTTTTCTCTTTTAAGAACAATTGAAAGTTAATTTTGCAGACACAGAAAAAGAGAAGTAAAAAAGATTGAAAAATAGTGGAGAGAGCGAGACAGTTAAAAGACAGAGAGACATAAAAAAAAGAGAGACAGAATGGTGGACTTTTAAAACCAGATTGTAAATTATTGATCCGCTCATAAGTGGATCACACATGTACTGATACACACATGTACATACACACATACACAAGCACACAGAAAGTCCCTGAGAGAAGTGGAGCCAGGGAGAAAGAGATCTCATCTCATAAGAGGAAGAATGAAGCAATAATTCAGTGGTATTGAACTGCTGGCTGGCCAGAGAATCGATCTCAGCACACCTCCTCTCCTCCACCTCTTCTTCTCCTTTTACATCAGCCCTGTCTGTGCTTTCATCCACCCAGCTTCGCCCTTGTTTTTTTCTCCCTTTGCTCTCTTTTGTTTAAACACTACCAAAAGATAACTAGAACAACGTCACCATGGTAGAGTATAATTTAAGCACATACGGAATCGTAGACATGCGGCATGCTTTTTCTCTTTGCCACTTCCCCCTCTACTTTCATTCTGATGGCCTCCTTCTGTTCACGTTTTATTGTGAAACAGGAGTGGAGGGTCTGTCCTCATGAAACTTCTATGAGTATTGATCTGTGGGCAGCTCTGGACTCTGGGAGGAAGAGCCAGGCTGGAGGGAGAGTGATGGAGGACTGGATGGATGAATGGATGGATGGATGGATGAAAGTGGCAGAAGGTGTAGTTAAGAAAGAGGGGGGAGGAGACGGAGCAGGAGAGAGGGAGGATGGGGATGTAGAGCAGAACAGAAGGGATTAGTGCAGAAATGCTTTTCTGGGCAGCATGGTGGCAGAATGAGTCAAGAGGTTCAAGCCTCCGTGTCACCAAATCATCTGCTGAAGTGTCTTTGTTTGATGTTCAGGATGTTGTGACAACACATCTGTGGACATTTTAAGATTTTCGGAAAAGCAAAACTTGCAGGAAAATAAGAAAAGAGGAAAGAAATACTGACTTGTCTCTGTGAAGCAATGGTGGTAAACAACCATCAACTACCCATCAATGTGGGTTTCTTTTTGCTATGACTGTGATCGCTCCCTAATTATTCATGGTCCAAGTAATTTGAGTTGCTTAAACAAAACCATAGTATTGTTCATTTGAATCAAAGATCAAGGAGGCTACCACATTCAATAATGGAAAGGTACACACCACCAAGGAATTTTAGGAATGACAAAAAAAAACACAATAACCAACCCTGTTTCATACAAACAAACTGTATTGTCAATTCAATTTTAGAATGAAACATGTTTTCTCCCGGATTACGGTTGCAGTTTCAAACCGTTTGAAACAGGAATTGAAATAAGTGAACCCTTGGTTGGGACATATAGGACATGAACAGCGTCCCCCTGGGTGAAAGTCCTGTTTCTCATGCAGACTTCCTTGGACTATCATTAGAAATGTATTTACGATACGATACGTCAAATACAAATGTAAACCGCTGGAAAACACTCCTAACTAAGATCGTCTTGCATGTGTAGGATTGGACATGTGTATTTGGTGTTTGTGCGTCTCAGTGTGACTATTGTTCCTGTGGTGGATGCACTATGGCTGGTGTTACGGATGCCTTTTACTGCTGATGTGTAATCAATTGGATGGCTTTTGCTGCATTGATACGATTTCTGTTTCTGGGCAGAAAGAAACCACCAAAGAAATCTTTGGAGAAACCTGACCTTTTGTCTTCAAAGTACACACACACACACACTCTGACATTAGCCTCCACACACACAGACCCACACAAACCCATCAACACACACAAAATTCACACACCATCCGATGATTTAAGGAGCATATTGTTCTATTAATAAAGAGTCGGTTGGAGACACTTTAGGTCTAAGGCATCGAAACTACTCTAGGTCATCCTGTTATGTACATAATGTGTATTTGTGTGTGTGTGTGTGTGTCAGTGTGTGTTATATTAGAGTTGGCATCGGTTAAACGTCTCCAGAGATGAACAGAGCGTGTGTATCTGACACTGGCAGTTAATTCTGACAGTTGATATCCCACCGACTGTTAGGCATCTGTTTTTGTAGTTTTGTTTTTCTCAACTGAGTTTAGCTTTCCTTTTCTTTTTTTGGGGATGGTTTAACAAATGCTCTCTTCTCCTCTCCTTTATCCTCTCACCTCTTCTCTCAGCTGAATTGTATTCTTTTAGTCTCCTTTTCTTCTCCATTTAGCCCTTACTTCACTTTCTCCGCTGTTCTCCTCGACCTAACTCCTCCAGACCAATCATGTTGATGTAATTATCATATATAAATCATCATTTGTCCAGAGAATGTTCATCTAAGTATAAGCTAAACATCTGGTATTTTTACAGCTCACAATTTATGAAGTTATGTTGATAACAAATTGAGTGGTTTAGGACATAACGGAAACCAGAAACTTGGGTGTGATGTGATAATAAAACAGACATACATATACAACACATGCACACACACACACGCACGTTAAAAGAAACTAGAAAACAACACATAATACATTCAGCTGCAAGTAATTTATCAGTGTTGGATGTGGAAAGTACCAAATATCACTCCAGCTGCACACTTGGACATTACACACACACACACACACACACACACACACACACACACACACACACACACACACACACACACACACACACACACACACACACATGCACCCCACACCTACATCTCTTCATCTAGTGCAGCTTCCCTCCCTCTTTCTTATTTTCTTATTCCCACCCTTCATCTGTCCCACACACACACACACACACACACACACACACACACACACACACACACACACACACACACACACACACACAGTACACATGCCATAACTTTAGCATAGGAGGTTCAGTAATGGGGTGAAGACACATGTTCAGTACAGAGAAAGAAACACACACAGTACTATAACCATCACTCTGACTGACAGAGCTTTCAGAGCCCGACTTGATTGACATACTGATCGGATAAAGACTCGAGAAGAACATAATTGCGACATTATTCTAAGCATTCTTTAAGACCCTTTAAATTATACCCGCAGTCTTATTATCATGCAGATGCTTTTGACACCATTACTTATTCCACCATGTCTATCCATCTCTCAACATGTGCATGTTGTTGGGCTGCTACTTGTGATCTCAACAGTAGAACAGCAGTGTGTCCTAGTTTGAAACAGTTTGAAAGGTCATTTCACCCAAACTATTTCCTCATTTACTTCACATGGTAGTAGTTTAGACCAAATATTTGACTTTTCAGTGCTCAAAATTATTTTCTTTGAGGCATATATCTATGAAGGTAAATCACTGTCAATATCCGCAAGCACAAATAATATCAACCCGCGAACGGGTGTAGAGGTCACGCGTATGCAAGTTACTTTTGAGAGTGCTTTCACATCACTCCACGCAGAATATCTCTGCTCGCGAGGATGTTTCAGCGCGAGGAGCATCAACCTGGCGCACGGCTTCTATCACTCGCTCTTTACTTCACTACATCTCAGACTTAAATGTTCTACATTTGTCTGACAGGTTTTGTTAATTTTCAGACTGTAGAGGCTGATGAAATGCAAAGCATATTAATAGCGTTTTGAAATACAATTATTCAATTGTGTTTAAACTGGAGTCAAGTTGCTCAGATTGATTTAAATTCACTTCATCATTCTATTACATACAATGTGGGTTTGATAGTCAACCCTCTTGTGATAAAACAGCTCAAGGAAACTTTTTGATTTGAATTCATAAAAACCTAATCATATTATATTAATGTGTGTAAGTGTTTCCAGAAGTTAACAGAAACATTGTAGTTTGATGTACTATGAACAATAATTTGGACCCTGTCATGGTTCTGGAGCCAAGATTAGGAACCACTGTTTGTACATTAACTGTTTGCCAAGTGAGTTCTTAAATCACTGACAAGTAATTAGTGGATGAAAAAGCATTGAGATCCTTTACTGCAGTAAAAGTACTAATACCACACTGATGAAACAATCCACTACGAGTAAATACCTGCATTCAAAAACATAGTACAGTCTGTCAGTTGTCAGCAGAATGTTAAGTACCAAAAGTAAAAGTACCCGTGCAGTAAAATGGTTCTTGTCAGTGTTTTACTATTATATCTGATTTATGTTTGTACTATCAGTACAGTACAATATTTACCTCTGAGACATAGAGGAGTAGTATTTAGCGGCGGATTGAAAACCACCTTTATCAGGCCACCTAGCGTCTGTGTCGGGAGTGATATCTGGCCAATCCAAAAACGAGGATTGTAACCAATCTAGTCTAGTGATACGATGGTGACTGGGTCCGTCCACTTGCTGTCAAAAAAAAAAAAAACACTCGTGAGCGAGCAGGTGAAAGTTTCGCGAGCGAGCAGGTGAAAGTTTCGCGAGCAGAGGAGCAGTGATAGAAGCATGGTTTTCTCCTCGCAAGCTTCAATTTTGCTCTCGCGTGCAGAGATATTCTGCTCGGAGTGATGTGAAAGCGCTCGCAAAGTAATTTGCGTGCGCAGCTGTTTTGAGTTGCATACCCTCTGACCTCTACACAAACGCGCGTGCATGGATCTAGTATATGGAACTTCATAGCATCTTTCAGCGCTTTGTTTTGGTTTTATGGCCCCTCAACTTAACAATTTTGGTTCACCGAGTTGTTTCCAAACACAGCAGGCAGCTGTTTTCAGGAAAAGAAAACTTGATAGATACACTACTAGTTCCAAACCACAGGCAGACTAGATTAGCAACTAGCGGCTGAACAAAATGAAGCATTTAGCTGGAGCATTTCTTTCAGGAGCTGAGCTGGTGGAGACCAAAACCGAGTTAAAATAAAGTGAATATCGGACCAAAAGAATGCTAATGTTGCTCTGTATCTGCTAGATAGGCAACTGTTTGCTATAATAACTCACTGTTGTGTTTACAGCTTGTTTGCGCTGCCCTCCGTACCGGATGCTCTGTACTGTCTTACTCAAAGGTTCCATGAAATCACTTTTTGAGTGTAAAACAATGGACCGCAGTTATTGAGTCATGAAAGAAAGGCGATGACGATTCAAATATTTGACTTTATTGGTTGGAGTTTTCAGTCACACCCACAAGTTGCCACATTAGGTGACCACTGAAGAAGCACAGTTCTCCAGAGTTTTCCCGGGAAGTTGAGATCTTTATGCAACTTGTGTGGAATCTGCAGCATGTAGCTAGAGGAATTGACAATAAAACCACATTTTTGACTCATTCCCACTTTCTTTTTCTCTTTGTCTTCTGCAGCATTGAATGAGCCAACCATTGACTACGGTTTCCAGAGGCTTCAGAAGGTCATCCCTCGGCATCCTGGGGATCCCGAGAGGCTGCCAAAGGTACCGAAAAAGATTTACACTCACCTTTTGCACATTTATCTGATGCCTTAACTGGACAATAGTAGAATGAGCAAAGCTCCATCTCTTAAGGGCGCTTAAAAAAACACAGACACTGTAGCTCGTACAGAGATCAAACCAGCAACTTCTCAGTTGACACGGAGTTGCTCTGCTATCAAAGACGAAGCACACAGAGATGCACACGCATTCATTCAAAACACTAAGAACAAAATCATTTTGTGTTTATGTTTGATTTGTTTGTTATTTTTATATTTCTAAGCAGAATATGTGTTTTCAAATCTCCTGTGGGTTGTCTTTTTACCTCTTCATGAACTCTGCGTGTGTGTGAGCTGCTTAAACCCGTTTACAAGATGCGTTTGAATCTGCTCCAGATCAGAGTCATATTTGATTATTTGTTTATCAGCTGGAGATCAAGCAGAGTGTTTAAAAGATCAGCAGATGTAAACAATTATCACCAAAAGACGAGCGCGGCTTTGATGCCAAATCCTGTCATCATGATCCGTACATGCAGGGGGAGTTTTCAAAGTGCGTGTGTGTGTGTGTGTGTGTGTGAGCATAGTTTGAAATTAGAACTTACCTATGTGGGTGGGCAGGGTCATAACCTTTTAAACAGCTGCTGTTGATTGGCTCCCGGTCCCCTCTGGAGCTGGTCCAGGACTGGCTGTCTGTGCTGTGACATCATTAGAGAGTGGGCGCTGGTCATGATGTGATGATGTTGCTATGATGCGACGTCATCACCGTCGTGCCGACGCCCCGGCTCCTGCTCATGTGTTAGCAATGACATGTGCACTATCACTGTGTGAGCGTGTTCAACACATCACACTTCAAATGTTGTGAAGACTGCGGATCCGTAGTCACGAGCATTTACTGCTTTCTCGTGTTTACAGTATTCTGTACTTTACATTTTAGTCTTCTTCAGCCACCTTGTTTTCTAAATTCTGGTATTAAAACCTACAGTCATGTTGGGAAACAGGCTAATTATAATAAGGGTCATTTGACTGAGATATAGCTAAAAGTGTATTGTTTAAAGGTTCAATACAATGAAAAAGATGAAGTATTACAGATTGTTACAACGTTCATGGTTAGGGGCTACGGTAGGTTTAGGAGCTGTTACAGATGATATATTTAATTATGTCAACAGATGAGGTAAGACATTCATTTAATTACTTAAATGGTGTAGTGTGGTCAAATTCAGCCCGGTATCCTAAGAATTATGCCCAAATTGGCCGATTACACCGCTCAAGGTTTACGACCAGTATTCAGCGCCAATGCAGGAAGTAGTGTGCTTTAATGCTGCAACTATTGATTATTTTCGATAAACCTTTCGATAAATCTATAAGACATCAGAAAATTGAAGAAAAAATGTCTTGTTTTTGTTGTACCAACCTATTCAATTTACTAAAAAGTTAAGAGATTTAAACTTTAACATGAACTGTGCAAAATGCTGTATGAGTCAGTGATGAAGTCAACCCATCAGAGGAAAGGTATTTTAAAAGCTTTTACCTATGACCAGGCCTGTTATATTTAGAGCGACTAACAATGAGAGCTGCAGAAAAATCATTTAGAAAATGATGTTAGCATTAAGTGTGATACCATAAGTCATGTTAGCTCCACCTTCTAGTAAAGTCTGAGTCAGAGCAGAAGAAGGATTGACTCACTTTTTCATGCATAAACACACACTCTATTTGTGAGAGCTTTACCTCCTCCCCACTATTGTTGTTAGATGTATTTATACAATGGATAATTTGATCCAAGCAATCTAATTGGTCAGAACTGCATTTTGTTCATTCAATGAAGCATGCTGGGAGTGTAGAAAAAGAAGTGGTTGCTATGCTAGTTGGCTATTTTTCTTGGTTGTTGTTATTATCATTATTATTATTATGATTATGATTCATATTATTATTATTACTGTTATTATGTTTTCTCCACTACAGATAGTTCATCTCATTAATTAAGCCAAAATACACAATATGACATTTTACCAGCGATTTGCACAGAAGAGTTAACTTTTACTGTAACATTGTATTAGTGGCAACAAAATATTGCTTTATCTCAGCTTAAGCCAACACATTTTCTGTTGTGGCTGTGCTTGTCAGAATAAATAAAACAAATTAGCATATTACTTGTACTAAATGGGTCCATAAATACCTTAAAAACCTAAAATGTATATCACTTCGGACCCTAGTTCACCATTAAGCGCTCTAACATAGTTTTAAAAAAAACAATAATGCCACTGTGCTTTTATACGCCTATTTGTATTTTTCTTATTCCAATAAATAACCGCTGGATAACGTCTTGTCCATGGAGAAAAGCCTTCAGTGCCGTTCTTTGCTCTTCTTTCAAAGAAGAAATACTCTCCAGTTGAGATATAAGTGATGCTACTGCAGCATCCACCCTAACCTCTTTAGAAGCCACCATTGTTGTTTCTCTGTGTCATCTCACACACACCTAAGCCACGTTGTTGCCAGTAGCTCGTTGTTGGTCCGTGCTCTGCCTTACCCGGAAACGAATGAATTATTTGAAGCCTGACGAGATGAAGGTAAAGTGAGAACCGGCAAGCTGCTGGGAATCCAGTAGCTGGATCAGTGCCAAATGTAGAGCTACTTCCAGAGCTTTTCCATCATGACAAGATTAGGAGCATGTTCTTAGGGAGCACGAGAACTGAAAAGTCAGAATTCAGATTTTATTTCAGATTTCAGTCACTTTCCCTGATCACATTAGACATGTGACTGTTTCACTTTCCTTTTGCTGCTAAACTGTGTGGGCTGTGTGGTGCATGCTCTCTGTTTAGAACAATGTTCCTCTTACATGTTTGTTTCGTGTGTGTGTGTGTGTGTGTGTGTGTGTGTGTGTGTGTGTGTGTGTGTGTGTGTGCGCACTACGGGGTGATCCATCATGGTGCAGACTAGTCGTCGATCGAACCCTGAGACTTTATTACTGCAGCCCACCAGCAGTCTGTGTGTGTGTGTGTGTGTGTGTGTGTGTGTGTGTGTGTGTGTGTGTGTGTGCGTGTGTGTGTGTGTGTGTGTGTGTGTGTGTGTGTGTGTGTGTGAGAGAGAGACAGTATATGTGTTTGACTCATGATTGGTAATGGTGGATGCTGGATGCATGTAGGAGCAATGTGAAAATATTATTTAGTGTTTGTCTCGTGTGAGGAGGTTATAGTCTGTGTGTGTGTGAGTGTGTGTGATTTAATATACCGGGTGTTTTGGTTGGCAGCGCACACAAACTGGCCTGTTTGTTGCGGGTATCGATCAGCCCTTTTATTGAAGTTATTTGAGTTTGTTACAAGCACTATGAAGACACAGACAGACAGACAGACGGGGCAGTGGAGTGTATGAGAGGATTACCAGTGGACAGACGATTCTATAATTGTTCAGTGAACATTGAGGGGAGTTTGCTGCCACACACACACACACACACACACACACACAGAAACGGGTGTTCAGCTGCCAGTTTGTGTCACCGTGATCTCATCAGCATCCATCCATATGTGCACAGACAGTTACTGTATATAGTGAAACACAAATGCACAGTGAAGCCTAAAAACATAGACTTGGACACTTTGAAGTTACATTGAACAATTTGGGACATTCTAGTGTTGGAAAATCAGGGACTTTTCGGGGGACTCCAGCTGTTTTTTGCCCCAATTACACACTCCCAGGCCTGGAGCTTCTCAGTACGACCACAAGTATTAAGAATGTTGCAAAATTTCTCGTTAATGTACTAAATGTTTGCTATAAATGTAAATATTCAGTAGCTTCAAAAAACTCAAAATGTTTGTTTTTTATACTCCAATGCTGCTAATCACCTGTGTGGGCGATCGGCCAGTAACTCAGAGAGCAAGAAGCAGAAACACTTCTTTGGATTCACAAAGAAATCAATCACTTCTTTTGGCTTGTAGTTCTTCATTGCAGCAAAAAACAGGCAGATGATAGAAAACAGCAATGAAAGATAATAACCTCTCAAGTTTTGGAATATTTCTCAAACTTAATGAATGAAAGGGGATGTTTTTGCACAGATTTCACTCTTGCAGAAAGGTTTTACCTGCACCCTGAACCCAGATTATGTCAGTATGCTTTTGTGTTTCCATCTACTTCTCTTTTTATTTTTTATTCGTGCATAAAAAACCTGAGTGGAAACCACGGAAAAAAACAGAAATATCGCAACATTTAAAAAAAATGTGTCTAGTTGGTATATCAATAAAAACAAAATGTGACAAAGTGCACTGGAAAGATGTTTATCAAACAAAACAAGCATGTGACTTGATTGATAAATTAATACATAAAACAAACAATTAAATGACACATTTCGTTCATGCTTTCCACATCATTTCCATCATTTCTGAGTTGACTGGTCCTCTTTAGAGTCATCTCGTCGCCTCTTCTTGGCTTCCAATTGGCGTCTCCTAATATTCACACAACAGTAGTGGATGGATACATGCATTCATTTTCATTTGAAGATTTTCTGGCAATTTGGTCAAAATATTTGTTACATTCGAGTGAAACTTGACTTGTGATATCTAGAAAAGAGAAGCACAATGTTAAATCACTCTATTGCTGCAGCTTTGGAATGAAGTAGGATTCATTAAGTTATACTGGATGTTATTATTTCCCACAATTACATTGTGGAATATTTAAGTAATGGCATGTTGTTTACAATTATTTCAATAAAACAGAGGAAATCCTCACTGACAACATACAGAACCACTATACTTTGAAGGAATCATTGTGTGCAGAAATGTGCAGACCTTCAGTGAAAGGTTTGAACGGTTGACCAGTGTGCGTCACCCACGCTCGACTGGTGACTTCCTTTGGTGACTCACTCAGCTGACATGTATTCAACTCATTGTGATGACGTCATATACCGGTACACTGTTCTGAGGTCATGACATCAACATCACCAAAATGAGTAATACTGGTGATGCAGACAGGGAACCTGGAAACTCTCTCTCTCTCTCTCTCTCTCTCTCTCTCTCTCTCTCTCTCTCTCTCTCTCTCTCTCTCTCGCTCTCTCTCTCGCTCTCTCTCTCTCTCTCTCTCTCTCTCTCTCTACTGTATATGTTCACCAGTGTGGAGAGATGGAATCTGAAACCACACATCTCACACTATCTCCCATCATATTAGCAGAAAATGTGTGTGTGTCAATATTTGTATGAATATATATGTATGTGTGTGTGCGTGTGTGTGATTGTGCCCCACATCCCCTCTGAGCCTACATGTGCAGTATGACATCATCTCGGTGCGAGGTGTGACCCTGCGTGTACGGCATCCCTAATGGGACATTAGAAGCGGATCAGGCGACTAATGTACCAGCATTAGGGAGGAATAAGTCATGTGTGTGTCATGTCTGTGCTGCCCCGGCACACGCACGTCACACACACATCTGACTCCACAGATACTCAGCTCAGCATTTCCTGGTCCTAATGCATACAATGTGTGTGTGTGTGTGTGTGTGTGTGTGTGTGTGTGTGTGTGTGTGTGTGTGTGTGTGTGTAATGTATGGTTATCACATTAGGGCTCGTCATAACTCAGACAGTAAAAGCACCTAGACACCTCCAGTTATTCTTTCTCTCTCATCCACTGTTTCTCTGACTGTCATTCAAACTGTCTGTCTAAATATTTACCTGACACAGACAAGAATAGATTATACTAAACAAGTCTTGACGATGATTTAAATAAACTCAAAGGCTTGTGTCTTAATGGTTATTTTGTTAAACTGACAAGACATGACAATGATGGGTACATGTCAGGCGCATGCTCCATAAACAGATAAAGACAATGTAGGACAATCACCTGAATCAAGACAAATGATTTTTGATTAAAGCTTTAAAATCAGGCTTTATTGTAGCAATTACAGGAATGAAAGAAAAATGCAGCAATCTGTGATTAAAAACGACACATTTGAGAGTTGTTTTTTGTCACTGTTGTCAAAGTAGTTTAGACGTCTAGATTACACACTGTATAAATGTTGTTTAAGCAGCTTTTCAATTACTTTATTTGAATGTTTATTTGGGGCCTATAGACATTGAAATAAAGTCCTTAACATGCTGTTGAAACATCACTTTCTATCATCAGTACCTGATGTGTAAAACCCTTAACCGAGGCACATAGATATCTGTTGACACAAACAAAACATTTTTGCAGTATTATAACACTAACTCAGTTCAACAGTTTGAACAGATACCCAAAAGGTATACTTAGTCCCCAATTTCATTTTAAATATGTTGCTATAATTGGATTTTTTTTTTTTGTTTGTTCTTGCTGCTGCAGGTAATCTTATTGACAAAAGTTTAGGGCCTCAGGATGCCAAAGCCAGATTATTTTAGACTTTTCAATCAGTTTTGAAACATAAATGATGATCAACAACAACACCGTCATTATCATGCATATCAACACAATGCAGCTGGAAGCACTATTCATTTGTATTGAGCAGGAGATAATCCGACAAACAATGCTTTCTTATTTACCGACGCAACCTGGGAGAGATTAATTAGGTGATGTGAGTAGCTTTGTTTCTAAATACGAAAAGACGTAAACAGGCAAAGAATTCAAAGTGCATCGATCCCAGCAGTCAGGGGCTTTTGAGTGATTTAGTAGCAGAGGCCTGCAGACCTGATAATGATGATGTTACGAGAGGATCATCTTTCCTTCCCGTTTATCAGCTACTGCCTTACTGGAACCGCTCGCACATTCAGGATCAGGTTTCTGTGAGTGTGAGTGTGTGTGTGTGTGTGTGTGTGTGTGTGTGTGTGTGTGTGTGTGTGTGTGTGTGTGGGAGAGCCACTCAGCTCACCAGTCTAATAATGAGAGGTTAACAGAGACCCAGTCTGGCCATAATAATGTGTAAAAGATTGAATTTAGCACCATGGAGAGGCACACTAAAACTGCTGACTGGCTCGGTGACCTCTCATATCCTTACACACACACACACACAGACGCACACTGATGGAGAGGCAATATGTTCCACCAGGCACCAACTCAAAAGAGCACACATGCAGCCAACCATAAGTGTGTGTGTGTGTGTGTGTGTGTGTGTGTGTGTGTGTGTGTGTGTGTGTGTGTGTGTGTGTGTGTGTGTGTGTGTGTGTGTGTGTGTGTGTGTGTGTGTGATTGTGTCACACAGTGCAGGTTAATACTGTGAAGCGCAGAGTAATTTTCTCTCTGTCGCCAGGCGGCCTCACGCTGTGGAAATGACAACACATTAACTGTTAAACAAGACACCCTAGACCCCTTAGGGGTGGGAGTCGAGAGAAAGAGAGAGAGACTGAAAGGGCGGGCTGGTGAGAAGGAGAGGAGAAACAATAGAGAGACTGGGAAAAAGAGAGAATTGTACTGGGTTTTGTGAGTGGGGAAAATAAGAAAGACAATTCCCAATGTGGAGGCAAAGCGGGATGATGAGAGTTGTGGAGATTAGGTGAACATGGACTGGGAAAGCAGAAGAGGAAGAGGATTGAAACAAGAGATTAAAATGAGAATAACACTTAGAGAACTCATTCTTGTTGCAAAGTAGTTTACCTTTACAAACACTGAATTTTTAATCATACAATAATAATCAATATGGGTATATTTGGCCTTTGAGGGACTGTCACTCCACAACTTCTCACATCGGATCATTGTGGTCTGATATGAACAGCAATGCCCAGCAGAAGAGCCTACAGAGCACTTTAGATCTACTTCAGAGTATATTTTAAATGCCTGTCACTTTAACACGTCATTTAGACACAGAAATGCCTTCGACTTGACAGCAGATCATCTGCATTTAAAAGGAGTGAAGAGCAATTTGTTTATCATGAATAGATGGTGAAATGGATGTTGGGTGGTGGTGTGTTGGGAGAGGAAGGAGGTGGAAAGATTGGACCTTTGTTCTATTTTTATATATATATGTATATATATATACATATATATGTGTGATTTTGAGTCTGTTTTTATGTCTTCAAAAGCATCTAAAACCTCGACGTAACTTACTGGTGAATTTTTATTCCGATGTTTTTCCACAAAGGCTACATTACATCTGTATACAAACTGAGGCAAATTTGACCCTCTTCTTTTTTTTTACTCTTTTTCTCACAGGAGGTTATTTTAAAGAGAGCAGCCGACTTGGTTGAAGCCCTTTATGGTTTGCCCCATAATAACCAGGTAAGGACCACACACACACACATGCAAACATCCATAAGGAAAGCGACAAAGCAAATTAAAGTGTTATTTTATTTGTCATGTCATAATCATTCTTTTGTGCTTTTTCTCTTCCTGTAGGAGATCATTCTGAAACGCGCGGCGGACATTGCAGAAGCTCTCTACAGCGTTCCACGAGGACACACCCAGCTCTCCGGCTCCACCCACAGCGGCATGATGGGGGTCAACTCCTTCACTGGGCAGCTGTCCGTCAACGTCTCCGAACCCCAACAGGCCAATCAGGGTAAGGCTTTAGAAGTGTTAATCATCATAGTGTAGGTTCATTTTAATGCCAATGCGTTTATCAAATACACGTCATCACTTCTGACTCAGAAACACAGAATACCTACATTTTCTCTTTGAAAGAAAAGAAAAGTTGACTTTCAAGATATTCACAAACAAACATAGAATCTGATACAACAACTTGCCTCTTGTGTTATAATCCAAAAGAGTTCAGAAAATTGGATTGGGTTAGTATGGATGTGTTGTTGAGTAAACAGATGTTAACAGTCCGCTAAACTGCTTTGTCCCTTTTTGATAAATGGCTAACAAAGTTTTGCAGTTATTATACAAGTTTTCTGAAAGTTCAAATATGCAAATGAGGCTTTATCTAGTTCTAACCTTTGGTGAGTTTAAGAGAAATCTACAGATGCAAATAAGCAGTAAAATAAACATCTCAAGATGTATTTTGGATGTTTTCTTTCCACTATTCTGAAAGAAGACATATAGCCCAAACTCTCAAAATTGACCAGTTAATGAAAAAACTATATTTTTTGCCTGTGGTGTCTCCCTTTAAAAATATAAACAGGTTATGTATTCATTTATTGGCCACCATTTTTCCTTCCACTGCTCAGCAATTTTTTTTCATTTCCAAAGTTACCTCAGTTAACTTGTATTTCATATAAAAGTCCAACCTTAACTCACAACAGCTGCATTTATATCCTGAATGTTCACGTCGCTTCGATCAACTGTCCAATCACCACACGCTCCTCTCCTCCACACTTCCTGCAGGTTTCGTGCGCAGCAGCAGTAGTGTGTCTCCTCACGGTTACGTGCCCAGCTCCACGCCGCAGCAGACCAGTTACACTTCTGTCACCAGCACCATGAACGGCTACGCTAACAACACCGGCATGACCAACCTGGGAGGCTCGCCTACTTTCCTCAACGGCTCTGCAGCCAACTCGCCTTATGCTAGTGAGTGTACCTGTGTGCATTTACTCCACTGTCAATCACATACTAAACTTCAGAGAAATACATGTTTCACAAGCTATTAGCTACTTCACTTCTGTAAGTGAAGGTACTTATAAAGAGTCCTTTTAGCTGCCACCAAACTACTTCAAAACGCAGTTACATAGCAACCAGTTTAATAACAGGTGCTAATAATTGCATACGTTCATGGAAATCTTACATACTGTACGCGCACACGTCTGTGGACAGGAAGTGAAAGTCTCAGATCTTCCGAATGAAGATTCCCCCATGGGGCTTTCTGTCTCTGTGCATTCAAAAACAATCACCAACTCCATTTTGTCCTCCTACCATCTCCTACCTCCTTTCCTCGCCTCCTTTCATCTGACAGCCACACCTCTTTTCTCTCGGTTGGTTAATTGCATCCCTTTTCCATTTAGCAGAAAGCAAAAGAGAGGAAGGGGAGGATGAGGGATTCAGATAGATCGGAGATGTTGTTTGTTTGGCTGATATTTTTCTCATTGGTGATGAAGACGAGAAACGAAGATCTGACTTTGGAAGAGCAGAACCTTCCAAAGATTTTGGAACTTGCCTGCAGGGAATTTCTTCGATTCAGAGCTTCGGTGAGGTCGAGCATCGGCCTGGTTCACAGTCCGGTTGTTTAAAATAATCTAAAAGGTGTTTGATGTTCTTTCACATGAAACTATTTCTTCAGAAACCTGACTTTGTGTACAGTGGCGTTGTCACGTTAGAACACAAGAGGGCCTTACCCACACTGTTTCCCCTCATCAGAACTTAAGAGCCTGGTCCAATGTACATGTCTCGCATAATGGGGAGAATTTCAACTGTAATTGCTGAAGCAATAAATTGAAGGATGAAGTTCAATGAGGTAACCATAATCTCTCTCCTTTATTCTCACCCTTCATCCTGACTCCATCCTTTCATTCATTATCCCACCTATCTCCTTTTTTTTTTCCTTATTCCTCGTCTCTTCCTCAAAACATTTAATTACCACCACCCCAGTTGTCCCATCCAGCCCTACTATGGCCTCCTCCACCTCTCTCCCCTCCAACTGCTCCTCCTCTTCTGGCGTCTTCTCCTTCTCTCCAGCCAACATGGTGTCGGCGGCCGTTAAGCAGAAGTCCGCCTTCGCTCCAGTGGTCAGGCCCTCCTCCTCCCCTCCGCCCTCATGTACCAGCTCCAACGTCAACGGGCTCCAAGGTAATTTGCAATGACTAACAGCCAGTCAGTCAGAGGATGCTTAGCGGGAGGACTTCCCCAGCAGATATTCTGCCATTAGAGTCCCTGTTATGTTCCACATCCTTCTCTGATCAAACAGTAGGTGCATACTCTATCTTTAGTTCTTAGGTCAGTTCACTACTTTGATCCAGACAGAAATATTTTAACAACCATTAGATGAATTGCAGAGATATTTTGTTGAATCCTAATGACTTTGGTGGCGACTTTTCCTCGAGCGCCACTATTCACGTTTGTGTTTTTTAGTGAAACGTCTCAACAGCTATTGAATGGATTGTCATGAAATTAAAACATGCATACATGCTCCCTCGGGGTGAATTGTAATAACTTTGCTGATCATTGTGTATATTTTAGTTAGTTTTGTCCAATTTGTCCAGTGCTTTGTTTGATGACAAAATACCTGCAAAGCTAATGACAGTGTCATTAGCTTTGTGTTTATTGCTAAGTAGCAAAAGCTTACATGCTAACGTGCTACATTAAGATGGTTAACATGGAAATATTGTACCTGTTAAATATCAGCATTCTAGCATACTAAAACAACAAAATACATTTACATTGTTATGATTGTTTTCTCTGTTAAATTTGTGATCACAATCTGAAATATTGCCAAGCAAATCCAATGTTGACTGACAGGACACAGGACACAGTTTTCGGTGTCAACGCCATTCGCTCACAAAGCCCAATCATCCATCATGCTACATTCACATCTTCTTAATGTAAATATAGGTTGTTTTGACTAACAACCAAGTAATTTTACCTTAAAATTACCTTAAATCAAACTAGAAAGGTTGCTCAGGTACTCTTAGTTCTGTTAGTTGTTAGCGGTAAGCCGAACGCACCGTCCAAAACAATAAAAGTGAGCAAACTGTGTCTCTGAGCGCAGAGTACTCAGCTGAGTTATCACTAACTGCCTCTAGAGGATTAGTGAGTGAGGAGTCAGCAGACAGTCCATGGCTGTATAAAACAGGCGATAAAAGGTGTTTTGAGAAAGTGTGAGTCACTGCGACCACAAGAGGTCCTTGAGCATGCAGCCATAACTGGCCACCCAAAATATTATGCAGTTTGCTGCCGTAGAATGCAAATTAGCCAAAGACCCACAGACACATGGACGCACACGAGCGATATTATTGTTATTTTAGGACAACTTTTATCCAAGTCTGCTTTTTGTACTGCTTCACCTTTTAGACCGTTTTTTTTCTATATCCCTCCTCTCTCTGACTTTGAACCCTTCCTTGTTGTATTCCTCTGACCTTACATCCTTCCTTTGTTATTTCTGTGTCCCTGTCTGTCTGCCTCTCTCTACCAGATCAAACATTTGTGGACTCTAGCAAGTACTCAACAGCCAACTCCCTACAAGGCCTGGCCTTCACCTGAAGTATGTCCCTCGACTATCTTTTCCTTTATCACGGTTGACTAATTGTTTTTGCAACTTTTTAATTAGTAAACTGACTAATTTCAATAAAGTAATATTTGCCTGTTTCACATCTTCTACCTCTGAATGATCTTCCACTCACCTTCCTGATTTTATCAACCCAACATCTCTTTCATGTCATACTTTCCCCGTCTGTCTTGTCTCCTTCTTCTCATCTTACTTCCGTCTCATCATCACCTCTCCATCCTCTTCCCCCTTACCTTTTCCATCCACGACTCATCCCACAGCACAGATCTAGCCATTCTGTTGCCTAGTAACTCCTCCCTGTCTTCCAATTGGCTGGGGAAGAAGACAGGAAGTTAGATATTTACAGAGACAAGAAAAGGACATTTGGCACAGGGAATTTATTTCTCAACATAGCTGGCTTTGTTTAGCTGTGTGTGCCTGTGTGAGCATTTGTGTGTGTGTGTGTGTGTGTGTCTGCGTGTGTGTGTAGAGACAGAGCATGTGCGGGGGTGTGGGAACTCAAAGCTCAGCCTCAAAGCACAGCTGAAATAAACACTCTCCACTTACAGATATACACACACACTTTCCTCTGTCACACACACTCGGTGATCACACACTGGCAGCTTACCAGGGAGCGATCAACAATGGCAGCTGTTCGACTCTCTTGACAGTTTATACTGGCAGTTTACCTGCCCTATGGTGTGTGTGTGTGTGTGTGTGTGTGTGTGTGTGTGTGTGTGTGTGTGTGTGTGTGTGTGTGTGCTCGTGAACACCTGAAACAAAAAAGAAAAGGGTTCCATACACTTTACATACATACATATACATTTTTGGGGATTTTGTCCAGCTGGTACTAACAATGAATTCTTTTCTCTTTTAAGTTCACTCACCATGAAATATTAAAACATTTATTATTTTATGTTTTTTTCTTCTGTGTGTGTGCGTGTACTTGTACAGCAGTCTTTGTGAGGACCAATTTGAGTTCTAGACCTTCTGAGTGAGGACATTTTGGCCAGTCCTCACTTTGAGACAGAGGTTCAAAGGCTTGTTTGAGGGTTCAGACTTGGTTTGAATATTGAAGTTAGAACTAGGTTTAGCTGAGGGTTAGGGTGAGGCTTGGGTCAGGCATTTAATTGTGATGGCCAAGGTGAGGGTAAAGGGGCTAGAGAATGCATTATGTCAATTAGTGTCCTCACAAAGATAGGAGTACAAGGTGGTGTGTGTGTGACTTTGGGCTGGGCTCTGCCTCTCACATGTTGACACCCATCCCTTGGGTTTAAATACACCATGATGCAATCTGTCAGGCACACACAACACAAACATGCAATAAAATACACCAACTGTTCCCTCGCACAATTAAATGTGTGTGTGTGTGTGTGTGTGTGTGTGTGTGTGTGTGTGTGTGTGTGTGTGTGTGTGTGTGTGTGTGTGTGTGTGTGTGTGTGTGTGTGTGTGTGTGTGAGCAGCATTGCCTATACTGTATGATGTGTCCCTGCTCGATTTTACTGATTTATTTGTCTATTGATGTTTTAAATGTTGCTGCAGACACACAGCTGCACAGATGGGAAGACATATTGATGCATTTAAGATTTTTATGACGACGACAAATATTTGGCTGTGTTTTAAAAGTTTTTTTCTCTTTCCCCTCTTTCCCTCTGTTTGTTTTTCCACCCAACAGCAATCCCGGGAATGATTGTTCCACCCATGTAAAGGTGTGAGTGACTGCGTGCGCGTGTGTGTGTGTGTGTGTGTGTGTGTGTGTGTGTGTGTGTGTGTGTGTGTGTGCGTGCGTGCGTGCGTGCGTGCGTGTGTGTGTGTGTGTGCGTGCATGTGTGTGTGCGCGTGTGTGTGTGTGTGTGACTGTGCGAGATGAACCAAGCACATTCACACCAATCCCTGCGGAGGATTTCGATGCGAGTCAGACTCCGGACGGGGATGGAAGCAACTGTCCCGATCTGAAGGAACAAACCCAACTCAGGCCCTTTCTAACACAAAAACAACAGCAAGAAAAACAGACGACGAACAAAAAACTGTTTGCAAACAAATAAGTTGTTTAGACTTTGTACACCTTGATGCTTTATAGGAGAACGGCCACACCTACATTATGACTCTCCACGGACACAGGAAGTGTATTTATTTTAGAGAGAATCCATTTCTTCCCCTGAGTGACTTGTTTTTTGTTTTTGTGCAACAGTTCACGTGTGATAATCATCTTCTAACTGTATCTCACATGAAGGACTTTCTATTTATGAAGTTTAGTCATTAATGAAGGAATATAATGTGAAGAATGCCTGATGATGGAGGTGATGATGATGATGATGATGATGATGATGATGAGGCTGCAGGATTCATACAGGGTGAAATCCAGCCGACACAGACAAGCCAATCCAGACACACACTTTCACTTCTTATTGCCAAATCCACACCACCGTCAGCAGAAGCACTCAGACAGCGAGGTCTTCCTCTGCATTTAATCGGTCGGCTGAAGGATTGAGATGCTTCCCGCCTGCTGCAGTTTTAGCCATTCAAGAAATCCCCATGTTTGCTTTGAGCTCGCTTCACATACATCTTCACTGCTACTTCTTTCAGCCAACAGAAGGTGCAGAGAGAAACAAAAATCAGCCAATTCACAAACCCGGGAGTAAATGTATTTACACCACGCAAGATTCAAGAGAGGAAGTAGACTTGCTGCAGATCTGATTCAGGATAGATTTAACTAGAAAAAGGACATAAGTGCATGAGTTTTTGAACACCGGGTGCCAACCGCAGCTTCACTGTTTAGGAACTGACTTAACTCCTCCGCTGAGACCTCCGTCGGCCCTGTTACCACATGATCTGTTATAAAGTCGGACACCGCCACAGCGACCTCTATGAGAGGGGGAACACGTCTTAAAGACTGCTGCCATTTTGACTTTGATTTTGTTTGAGAGTTGCCTCAAATGTTTGTCTTAATACATAAATCCTTATTTCTGTTTTGTTTTTCTTTTGGTTTGCTGTGTTACTTATTTTCTTCCTGCCATCAGCCGGCCAATCAGATTGTGTTTCTTTTGTCACCTGGACACTTATCTGGTGTGACTGAGAATTTGAGTGAGGAAATATTCCAGTGGTGTGTCTTAAATGCTGCGCTGCAAAAGAATGTCATTAATTCTTCAACTGAGTCTTAAAATCAACGTGATCTCACAGGAGGACGGGAAATGACCCCCGACCTCTTAACAACAAAAACTACTTGGTTAGGTTTAGGAACAAAAACATTATGGCTTGGTTTAAGATTACTGACGTAGCCTATCTAATTGTAGAAAGTCAATGTTGACTTTTGCTTTCACAGGGGACACGAACACCAGTGTCCTGGATGAAAGTCTCTTGTTTGAACCATCCATCAATCCACCCGAACCACCTGTCCACCTTTGATTAACACGTATTTCTGCTGAACCTGGGAATTTGTGTGTCCACCACGACAAGGGATCCTTATTCACTTTCCATTAGCATTGTTTCCGTGGTGCTGGCACATCATTTTAACACATTACCACCTCCATGTAATACGCTGTTAAGAGGTCATGGTCATTTCACGTATTGTGGTGAGATCAAGCTGCAACATCTTCCCCTGAGCTCCACTTTCTTTTAAATCTGCCCGTGAGTTCAGTTCATTTTTACAGTACAACTGTAACTCAAAGAACACCATTTCACCAAATTTGCATCCCATTTTGCACTTCTCCAAGAGGTAAAGATGAGGTTATGAATTTACAAGTCTTGTAAAAACAAAAAAAGGCTTTTTTTTGCAGCGCAGGACAATTAGCCAGCGACATGTCTTAAAAGCGCACGAAAAGTATCTGATGATTTGTTGTGAAAGTCACCGTGGTTCAACAGTCTTAATTCATTCATGATCATGTTAATTTTGCCAAAGCCCTTATTTGAGACATTACTGCCTAAACAGTCTTATGCCACAGCTTCAACGCGATTTTTTATTTTTTTTATTTTTGTGTCATACAATGCCATGCTATGTATGCTGTCGGTGTTGTTTTCAGACCTGCAGCAGGTAGCGGTCACAAATTGATCTTTGTTTGTTTGTCATCAGGTTCATGGCATTAAAAAAAACTATTTGAAAGTGGATTTGGATTCTTAACTGGACAGAAACTGGCATCACATGCTGATAAAGTAAACCCCTCTTCTTTGATGAAGATGAATCCTTTGTAACTCCTGCCTGAGGGGATCCAGCCTGAGCGTTAGTGCTCGATAAAAAAGAGAAGAACATCTTTTAACATCCTTCAATATTCAAATCTATAATAAATGAGTGAAAGCCACCTCCCCAGCCAGAAGCTTCAGCGACGTCTTTAGAGAAGTAATCAAACATTTTGATGAACTTTTCAAGAATTATTTTTAAATGGAATAAAAAAACTTTAGCCAACATTTTAGAAAGCCCACATCCCAGAAGATGTTTCCCTTAATCTGTCTCTCATGTCTAAAGATGTCAACGTTATTCATCTTTTTTGTTTTGTATTATAGTGTCTGTTTATTAAAAGCCATACTTCCACTGCTAATTCCAATCAAACTAAAACAAGCCATGCTGTTATTTTTTTTTGCTTTGTAAGTCAGAAAAGCAGGCGGACATTATTCACTTGGTCACAATGTTGTTCGTATCATTATTGTTGAAGTTTGCATAATTTAGTTGTGTTAACTAGGTATAGAGTTCATAAATATGTCTTTATGATTGTCTGTGTTTGTCTTCCATGTGATGGATTTTGAAGATGGAACAGAGCTGCTTAATGAAGGCTTTCTCCTGCTTCTGTCAAGGTTTTCTGTCCTCTCTTCGCTCCCTTCCTCCGGTCATTTCCTTCCTCCACCTTTGTTTGGATTGTGCTTTTAATACTCTGTATGTTTGCCCTCTTTCTTTCCTTTCCCTCACAAAATGAGCCACCTATTTATTTTATCTCAAATATGGGTCTGGAGACCACTTTTCTGTTTGTGTCTACGTGTGAGAGTGCCTGCGACTGGTGTGTCTGAGTGTGTCATCATTTTTCTCTGAAAGAAAAACGTGATGTTTTTAAAGTTGAAGGATGTTTTTCTTTTTATAGTACATATATAAATACCTGTACAGGAGGAGGAGTACATAGAGGGTTTGGTTAAAAGAAGTATGATCCGAAGCACTTAATAACAGTTAATAACAGTTATCACGGCTTGTCTGCGTTCAGGCTCACAGTGGTGGTCATCATCCATACACACATGTATCAGCAGTATCAGTGTGGAGGGGAAGAGTACAGAGGAAACTACTGTAAAGATGATAATGTTGATTCTTTTTTTATTTTAAACTTTGAAGTGTAAAATAACTTTTTGATTCTCTATATTTAATTAAAGTTCTTTCTTCTCTGTGGAAAAGCTGTCGGGTTTTTTTGCACTTTGTTGCTTTTCACTGTGGAGAGCCACACATGCAAGGAAAACACGCAAAAGTGAGGATGCAATTAAGGGAATTGAGATGCAGCGATGCAGTTTTCTTCCCAGCCTCTCTCGCTGCAGGAGCCTGTAGGGAGGAGTCAGGTCATCACCAAGATTCAGCTCAGCTGTGTCAACTGCCTCCATCCTCTATATAAACTGGTGGGAGTCAGGCCCACTTCCTTTAGATAGGCTGAATGTTGCATTTAGTTTGTTTTCGCTTCACTTAAAATAAACCTGTTTTAGTTCAAGACCTCAGGTCTTTGTCACAACTTAGAGACCTTTGAGGACATTCACCTCTTAGAAAGCCCAGAACACATGAACTTTATTGTTTCTATTAAATTGACCTGCAGATGGTGATGAAGTTAGAGAGGGACAGGAGTGTTAAAGATCTGCAATGAAACAGGGTTCAATGTTGAATAAGCAGCGAGTCCCAATAAAAAAGTGAATTCCTTTATCATTCAGCGTGTTTCTGAAACAGCACTGGATTCATTATCTGCAATGTTGGAAATCAAACCTGCAGAACAAAAAGTGAAAGATCAGGTGAATCTGATACCTTCCATGCAGTGAAAGGGTTTCTTCTAGACGGCTGACTCAAGTTTATCTAATGCCTTGGTCACACAGTATCACACAATATCAGCCCAATAATGGCCTCACCTGACAGACATGAGGCGTCAGGTGTGATCCCCTGCTACAGATGCAGCATGTGTGACTCAATGTCCCAACAAAATATATACATTGTTTTGTTATTTTGTAAACTTTATTTGAATTCACCTTTCATGCAGTACGGATTAGTGCTGTCAAAAATGCTTTACAGCTGACTCAACCTGAAAAGACGAAGACATCTATAGAGGAAAATGTGAGATTAAAATGTGGATACAAGTGAAATAAAATAGTTTAAATGTGACTGTAAACTCCTTCTTGACTTTTCAAATGTTAAACTCTATTCCAGTAAAGATCACACAGCCAGAGAGGCTTCTGGGTCAAACTGTTACACAATAAGTTGTAAAACTGAGACAGAGGCGTTATTCGCTCTGTGGGTATATTTGTTTTATTATTTAAATCTTTCTTTTTCTTTCTATTCCTCCTCCATTCTTCTGTCACGTCAAGCTGTTTCTGTCTCCAACAGCTCTGATGTTGAGCAAGGCTACCAGCCCTGCCAGCGATGTGGTCATACACACCGTGTGTGTGTGTGTGTGTGTGTGTGTGTGTGTGTGTGTGTGTGTGTGTGTGTGTGTGTGTGTGTGTGTGTGTGTTCATAAACAATACAAATTCTCTTGTGAGAACCATTTCTGTAATGAGACAGATGGGCCCTGCCTGGAGTTAGCTATCAGCACAACCACAGGCTGTGCGTGCGTGCGTGTGTGTGTGTGTGTGTGTGTGTGTGTGTGTGTGTGTGTGTGTGTGTGTGTGTGTGTGTGTGAGGTGTTATTCTCCTATTTCTAGCCTGCAGGCTTAATCAAAGAGGAGCCACAGATGTCTTATTGACACCAATTAGTTTCTGTCTCATGGCACACACACACACACACACACACACACACTAATGTATTTAGAGTGTGAACACACATCTGCGTTTTCGTTTGAGTTGATATGAGTTGATATGAGTTGAATTTGGGATTATTTATGGCCTCGTTTCGATGAGTTGAAGAATGCAGTCAATTTGTTGGAGCGCTAACTGCACACATTCACAAGTCACAAAAAACACCAGTTCGATAGCTTGTTGCCTCTGTGCGTGTGTGTGTGTGTGTGTGTGTGTGTGTGTGTGTGTGTTTGTGTGTGTGTGTGTGAGTGATAAGTCTGACGAGACAGGACTGAAGACATCCATTAGCTAATGGATCTCCCCTCTCTGAAAATGTTCTCCTCTCTCCTCTTCTTTTATCCCTCTCATCTTCCCTCCATCACCACATCACACTCCCATTGCTCTTAACCCCATCAGGAGGAACCACACACACACACGCACACACACACACACGCACGCACACCCTAATCCCCTCTCTCCTCCCTCCTCCTCCTCCTCCCTCCTCCTTCAGCTGGATTCAAACCCTTTATGTACACAGGCTGTACATGCTGACAGCAAGCTTTCCTTTGAGGTTTGGCTCTGCTCACAGAACAGTTTCAAAATCAAGAATGAGACCAACAAATTTCAAAGTACAGCAACGCCGGACAGTGAAAAGGGAACAGAGCAGCTTTCACCTCACATGATGGTAAATCATTATACTATTGAGGCAGTAAGATTTCCAGAAAAGGTTTGCCTCCATGTGGACGCTTGATGCTCTAATGTTCAGTTTGAGTAGCTTTGCCTGGAGGTCCAGGGCTAGAGGGCTTTGTCACTTCAACGTTAACATACAGTTATGTGGTCTTGAGGCAACATCTGAAATGGCTGATACGGTCATTTTCAGGCGGTTGAGGTTGACGGTTTGTCTAACAAACGCAAGAAGACTGCGAAAGAAAAAGTGAGCGAAGGAGGAATCGAGTTAACGGGAGCAGAAGATAGAAGAATGAGAGACAGGATAAATATGAGGACGAGTGGGAGATGGAGGAAGAGGAGAAGAGGAGGGTGACATGATGATTGTGTGTACGGGGGTGAGTGGTAATGGAGTCTTCTCTCGATGGAAAGGTGATGTTGCTGTATGATTTAACAATCGAGAGCTGAAGAACAATAAAATCTCACCACTGTGTGTGTGTGTGTGTGTGTGTGTGTGTGTGTGTGTGTGTGTAAGTGTGTGTCTGGCTGGCCTGTGCATTTGAATGAAAAGTGCTAAAGCTAAGTACGGGGGATGGCACTCTTTCACTGCTGCCACTCCAAAAGCACTTGTAACACACACTTACACACATACTGAAACACACTCATACCCACTCACTTAAGTGGAGGGTTTGAAATTGAGCTGGGACTTGGAACGAATACTCCAAACAATTATCTCTCTCTCCTGCGTCTAGTAATCCATTTCCCATGAATATATTCACATCTGCCTCTTTATTTTTATTTTCCCGCTCTTCCTCCCTCCATCCTCGTCCTCTTCCTTCACACATTATCACCTCCCTCTTTTCTCCTCCCTCACAGGTGATGGCATCTTTCCCTCGGGCCTCGGACAAAATGTGACAATACAGCGTTCATACTTCTGATTTATGGCAGCCGGTGCCTGTCACATAATGTCCACACTGTGGTTATTAGCTGCAAGTGATACACTATGTTGGCAAGATGTGACTTCCTCCCGGAACCAGAAAAATGAAAATGTATTTAGTGATTTGTTTTTAAACTGTAAAAAGCAGGAAAACTATAATAAACTAAAAAAAGTGTATTTTGGAGTCAGTTATGTTGGTGAATTAGTGTTGACTAAAACAACAACATGCTCGGATGCAATTGGATCTCATCCTCCCTCAACATATTTTGATGCCTGGTCAGAGCTCTTGCGTTCTGTTTGTTCTGCCCTCGTCTTTGACTCTATCGACATTATTAAAGTCATCTCCAGCATCCCCTTTTGTTGCCAGTTGGTGATCTGTGAAGAATAAAATTGTCAGATTGCTCTTTCTTAGTCACTTTCAATCTGGACCTGTGACATCATCACTTACTTTCTGATGATATCACCCGCTGCCAGGAAACTGAGATTATCAATGAGCTGATGTCCAGAAATGTGTGGTGATTGGCAGGGATGATTGATGATGATATCATCCTGTTGATCGGCATGAAATACAAATGAAATACAGCCCTTCTGGTTTGCATGGTGACGATGATGATGTCAGTGTGCTTGTGTGTGTGTCGGACCACAGCATGTGGATATGATATCATCACATCCCACCAGGAGCAATGCCTATCCCAATCATCTCAGGGATCTCACACACACAGGCCACACACAGTGTTTTGGCAGTGCTCTAGTCCAGCCGGCTGTGTTAAAGGCCAGACAGAAAAGTCAAATGTCACGGCCGTGAGTTTCTGCTCACCGTGCAGAAACACTGAATCCATTCTGAGCAGGCCTGAGCTGACAGCATGAGGCTCTGATAGCACACCGCATGTCAGAGTACACCGTGAGAGGAAACACAGGAGAAAGACTCTTGGAATGAAGACAGAGTATCTTTGTAGTTTAGAATTTGTTTGTGACCTTTCCTTTCATGACTTGTTGATACCCCCCCCCCCCCCCCTCTTTTCACCATTTAAGATATACAAACAGATCATACAGGCAGCTGAACACAAGTTTTCTGATTCCTGTTTTTCTTAATTGTGGAGACATTGTCCTTGAAGGTTCTCAGCTTTGTTAATTGTCATTCAATGGAAACAAAGGAACCACATTATCGTATAGATTTTATGTTATAAAACAGATTAAATGGTGATTTGCACTGCCAATTGGCTTTCATCACAATACCACAATCGTGCAAAAATACGACTGAATTGACCTGAAGACCTGCTTAGAAGAGAAACCCAACACTAACAAGTGTAGCTAGCAGCTTGTTCATTAGCAAACTGTGTAATGAATCAACTGAACCTGCTTGTTTCCCCTAAATTCAACGCGCACAGATTCAGTGTTTATAATATTTGGTTAAAACAGATCAGTGATGCTGTTTTGCCCTTATTGTTTTCCGTGAAGTTAGCTGGAAGTGACATAATGTAACGTCTTATGTGGAGGGAGCACTGCGCCGGACTCTGCGCCTTGTGTGCTCTGATTCATTTGGCATGCAGTTAACACACCGGTCATGGTTTTGTTTTAATGAAAACTCAACTCTTGGTATTTGGTTCTGGTGTTTGTCTTCACCGTTTGGGAAAGAAAAAAACAGGAGTAACAGACAAACCAGCTTTAAAAGTGACGTATTTTATTTTAAAATAAGTGTTTTTGTTGAATCTATGCTGAAGTGAACAGTAACGCATCAAAATGAACTGATGAATATTTAAAGAAACTTTAAAGAACCTTTGAAAGTCTTAAAAAGAGGGAATATGATGTGGTGGTAGGTGGTTGAGTGAGTGTAAAGAATCCACAGAATGTCACTTCTGAAGTTTATATTGAGCTTTTTAAAAGCCAACAAAAAAAAGGAAAAGCTAATTCCAGAAAGGAACAAAGTAACTTGCTGTCATAGACAAACTAAACCAGTTAAATCACTCTTAAGTGACAGTTTGTGACCTACCAACCCTGGATGACCTGCTCCTCCACTTGGAAGATAGTTTTGATGTTTAATTCCGAACAAAATGCATTTTTTTCTGGAGCAGGAAAACACAAACCTGTGGCTCCATATAGTTATATCACTAACTTCCAGCCCAATGTCAAGTGATTAGAACAGCAGATGATTTTGAGTCTACATTGAATTTGAACCGTGGATCACTTTGACTTCTCGGGGCAGAGCTCACTCCCCCGTAATCCTCTCTATCTCCCTGAGTGTTGCTGTTGAACCCGAGCCAATTGAATAATGCCTCTGCCCAGTCAACCGTGTGTGTGTGTGTGTGTGTGTGTGTGTGTGTGTGTGTGTGTGTGTGTGTGTGTGTGTGTGTGTAACTGAACCCCGGATTTTAGTTAATTCGTGAATATTTGAGCAGAGGGAGTTTACAGCACATAAACACACACACACACACACACACACACACACACACACACACACACACACAGTGTTTTTACAGTTTCTCAATGTGCAGCCCTCTGAAGCTCTGTGCTGCCAGCTGAGTGCTCAGGCAGGAGGTCTGCAGCATCCGCTGACCCCCTCGGCGACCCCTGGGAGTCTTTTTCAGAGAACCGTGGTTCGAGTGTGTAACACAGAGCACTGTACGAGGTCTGATCTCCTGCTGCAGTAAACACAGAAACACACCACCAGGGATCGAACAGTTATTAATAGTTCATCAGCTACCGTGGACTTTAACCCTTCGATGCAGAACTACAGTCTAGCAGACCTCTTTTTGACAAAAACACATACATTTTAATTTGTTTTCTCAGCAATGCTTCAGTTAAATTGTTTCAATAAAAACTGTGTATTTTTGATGAGCGCCAAACAACCTTTAAAACACTTTTTTTTCAACTCTACTAGTTGTGTTCTGCTTTTTGTCAGCACCGGTCCAGCAGACTAATGTTTTATGCATTTGTGAGACTTTCACCAGAAGTAGAGAGGAAGTTGTGTGTGCGTTGTGTGCGGTTGGTGGGATTTTAGCCTCCAAGTTCGGAGCCAGTTTCTTTCAGGAATGTATTTGTTACAAAAAACAGAGAACTTTCCATGTAAGTTAAATGCAGCCTTAAAAAAACATGGCTCAAACTTTTGAGAAATACGTGATATGAGAAGTAATTTCATATATACATACACCCCATAATCACAAGTGAACCAGGAGGCGTTAATATGTTTGGATGATTATCTGTTCAACATTTGATTGAAGCAACAATTCAAAACTCCATCGGAGATACCAAGTGATGACACTCGATGTTTTTATCCCCATAATTAGGACCATGACCATATGCTGAAATACAGGGATTATCCAGTTACACAATACATAGAGACCATTACGATCAGCTACCACATTTGTACAAGTATATGGACAGACCGATGAATGAGAATGAGAACGTCCGTGCTTGGCTATTAAAAGTAGATTGATACAATTGTGACATCCAGCTCCTCTGTAGCTTTGAAACGAGTGATTCTTCTTCCATCTTTGGTGGACGTGTCCTGAACGCTCTCTGTAACACAGCCTCGTAGAATGTCTCCTACAAAGTTACAGGTACCTACGTTGCATTTTCAACTATGTTTTGAGGAAAACATATTTTCTCCCGGGTTACGGTTGCAGTTTTTAAAAACGTAGTTGTCATTGGAAATTGAAACAAAACAAAAAACGCAAGAAAACTACTTGGTTAGGTTTAGTCAAATAGTTATAGTTTGGCTCAAAATAAGTATGTTTGTTATGTTATTTAAGTTACGGACATAAATTAAAGCAGTCTCCTGGGTGAAGGTCCTGTGACTGTTTAACCCCGCCATCCACCCTGACCACCTCCTTACGTGAATCTCAGCACATTATGATTAGAAAAGTATTTGTGATACGTCAACAACAAACGTAATCCTTCAGAAAATAGGTTTCCTTCTAAACGCCATTGAAAATGCAGTTTTGTTATATGGGAACATCATTCTTAGAAAATCCGACTGCAGCTTCACCCTTAACCAATCTTGCTCTTGCTCTCAAGTCTGGCGACGAAGGGATCAGACTCCTAATTTTGGATGCAATAAGCAGCACGGTCGCTAGGAAGAAATGCTTTCATTGTACGTTTCTGCAAACCACTGATACGTTGAATCTGGACGTTGTTTTTTTCTGGTCCAAGCGTGTCTGAGAAATTATGACAATAAAAATTCAATACAGTGATAGAAAACGATCAGGGCTCAAAGCATTCAGACAGAAAACAGCTCTGTGTTTAGTCAAAGACATGAAGAGCTCGGAGTTTGGTGGGTGTCGCTTGAGGTATTGGTGAGATGATGAAATCCAGGCCGGTTTGAGTCATGACTTTGAAGGATTCTAAAACACTGAACAGCAGTTCATAATACAGTGATGAAGAAGTTTACAACTCTTCAGCTATTACACTAACAGTCATTTTATCTTTTGTCTCGATGGTCGTCAGGTAAACAGTAGACACAAGGCTTTTACAATGCAAATAAATCTACAAGGAATGTGCATTTGTGTCGTATTGTAAAGTTGTAAGTTGAGTCAACAGCATTGCTGGTAAGGATGCCAACATTTTCATGTTCCAACACTGAGACACAAGATGAGTTTTATTGTTGATTTTTAAACAACAATGCAGATAAGAATTTAATTGGGTAGGCAGATGTCCTGTTTCTTTCTCATATCTGTGCATAACGTTGTGGCAAAAACAGTCAAAACCAACACCGTTCAACACATGTGAATCATCACGCCTACATCTTTCCTTTTCAGTAAAGTCTTACATTTTGGTGACACAGGAGTAACTGAAGTCCAAACACACACTTTATGGCTGGCAAGAGTGCTTCAACTCACTTCACTCATCACATCCTAATCTGCACACACACACACACACACACACACACACACACACACATCATCGACACACTCAAGTCCACGAAGCCACGTACACAAATATGTGTATGCCATACTGTATGCACTCTCTCTCTCTCTCACAGGAGTGGACACACACACACACACACACACACACACACACACACACACTCCAACTGGGTTGTTTTTCTAAGGGGTGTTTATGTAAAGGAAGTTGGATCCCGAAACTCTGTGCATACTTCACATTTGTGAAGGTTGGAAACGGGCCGACTGCTGATATGATTACACCAAGAAGCAAGCAGGAAAAAGCTCTGACATTCTCATATGGAAGCCATTATCCTTTCTCTATTTATCTTCACCTTTTCTTCTACCCCCTCTCTCCTCATTCTCTGACTTTCTCCCCCTCATTCTCCTAATTTCTCTTCTCTTTTCCCTCTCCTTAGTTTCTCACATGCCGTTTGTGTTTATGGGTGTTTGCTTTGCACGGGCTGCATGCATGTGTCTCTCACGCCTGCTGTGAATTGCTTTGTGTAGACACAAGCATCAGAAGCACAAATACACACACGCAGGGAAATGGTTTGATTAACGGCTGGTTGGCCTGACTTTCCTCTCTGGATCAGCCACAGTGTTAGACATTAAAACCCCATAATTCACAAACCAACCAGATCTGTGTGTGTGTGTGTGTGTGTGTGTGTGTGTGTGTGTGTGTGTGTGTGTGTGTGTGTATCTTTCTCATAAGCCCCCTCCGCCCATCAATCCACTCCCAAATGACATCAGAAGAGTGAGGAGTGAGAACACAGTGCATGACTGACAGAGACCAGGGCAAGAGAGGGGATCAACTCTGATGCTGTGAGGGAGGGGGGGGGGGGGAGGGGGGCTCTCACGCCCTAGATGCTGTAATAATACAATCATCTTTGGCTGAACAGAGTTGGTGTAGACAGAAGACACACACACACTCACACACACACACAATCACACTGAAACTGAGATCCACCCTGCCTAACTGCTGCTCCGTTTCCAAACATTGCATCAAATTCCCAGAAATATGACAACAGAAACCTGAGAAGCCAGAGCGAGTCTGTCGCTGACCTCTTAGTCCTGCACAGAGTGAGGAGTCACCACTGAATGTGTTTCAAACTCATTTTAAACTGATATTTTTCAACAATCAACTTTGGCGCTTATTATCCAACTATAATTGTGATTGGTTTCAACGTCTGTCTTGTTTTTATAGTTCTCGCCATCATTTCTTACACTGACAGGGGTGAAAACTACCCAAGTACATGTTCTCAAGTACTACTTATGTTGCTTTATTTCACTCTATTTTAAAGGGAAATGTTGCACATTTTACTCCACTACATTTACTTTACAGTTACCTTGCAGATTAAGATTTTTAAAACTTAAAAACCTCTACTAGGTTGTGGAATGCTCTGCCTGCACCGCTACGTTTTGTTGTGTCTGTGAACTCATTCAAAAATCAGCTCAAGACACACTTGTTTAGACTGGCGTTTGGGTAACAACTCATGTCCTAGGCCTGCTTTTAAAACATGTTTTACTTTTGTACTTTCTGTTTTTTGTGTATTCTTAATGTAAATTACTGGCCCTTATATGATCACATTGTGTTTTTTATGTTTGTAATTCTGCTCCTGTTAAGCACTTTGTGACTAATGTCTGTGAAAAGCGCTTTATAAATAAATTGTACTTACTTATTAATCTTGCAAAATTATATCTATTGTTATAAATGAAACCACAAAAACTCATAAACTCAGCCCTACCGCAGCCAGCTACATCATCAAAATGCTGCTTACATGTTAACAATGTCATATTATACATATACAATATCATATTATTGGATTATACATTCAATAATATGATATTGTAACATTGACAGAGCTCTTTTTGCCTGCAATACTCTTACTGTTTTACTTAAAGTGCATTAAGCTGCACACGGTATTTTACTTAATGCGGCTCTAATCAATATTATAGCTTTTATGGTTTAATTCCTTCTCTGACTTCGTTTTTAGACTTCTTTCGCTGCTTTCCCAGATATCAGCAGTTTACTCACTGAGTACAATGTTACAATGGCAAAAACTACAATAAGATACAATTATTCTAAAGGTACAAAATTAAACTGCAGAACATGTTATTTTAAGTAGCTCCAGCCGCTGGTTAACAAAAATAGTAACAAGATAAATGCTGCTCTCAGTTTGAAAAACAGATGTAAATGTAATGTACATGGAAGAAAAACCTGAAGCCTTCATAAAAAAAAAACATGCTGCGGTCTGTCCGTCTCCCATAAATAGAACAGACCAGGGTCTATTTAGGAAAACCTTCACATTTGCAACACAATAGTTTGAGGCCTACCACATATCCACACCAAAAGAAGAACGGGAGATAAAGAAAGAGCAGAGACACTGGACAACAAGAAACAGAGAGACAAAATAAAATACAATTTGGCAAAGACAGAGGGGTCACATACGCCTCCTGGGCTTGTAGGTGTCCCTGGAGTCTTGCATTGTTTTAGTCCTGCGGTCGCAGCCTCGGTGTTGGGTTCTGGTTTGTGTTGGGCCAATATGTTACTCTATTGAAAACATTGGCATGGCAGTGGGACAGCCTGAGAATGTGGTGGGGGGTCACACAGGAAAAATGAAATGGCAGTGTGTTTGTTTGCGGAGAAGAAAAGAGAGGTTGAAGGCATGTGAGTTCATTTTAGGAGAAAGTCTGTCGTTTCATTTACTCCCGAGTTCACAGGCTTTCATCTTGTGGATTTGCTCGCGTTGGCCTGAATGTGTCCGAGTGTTTGTGTGTGAAAATCGAGCTCGAGAGAGAGGGCGGGTCTTTTTTTTCCACCCTGTGGTGTGAATGGTGGTTTGTTGTCCTTGTTGATGGATTGATGGAAGCTGCTCTCCTGTGGTTGGGTGAGGGGTTAATCCATCATTCACCTGTCCAGGTGCACCACAGACGTTCACTCTCTTCTCAGCTCATCTAACTTCTCGTCCTCCTCCTGCGTCTCCTTTCATCTCCTCCTCGCTACACCTCACCTAGTCGTTTCCTTGTGTTTTGCTAAAATTGAATGGAGACAATGAACTCAAACATGTAGTACTATATAAAAAGGTTTTGTTTTGCAAAATGATTTGTACATTTCCCTCATTAGGCCACCATAATATTGTTTTCCTAACTTGTCTACAACGGAGAAAAAAAGATCATTGTACTGTACCACATTACAATATGAACCCTTAACACTCTTAAATCTAGTAGTCAGCGTGTCTCACACACTGAACAGCTGTGATTCCAGCAGACCTCTCGGGTCTTTCACACATCCCCAGAACACAATCAACTATCTGCTAAAATTACATTTCATTTTGAGGTGATGGTCTACACTGAAAATATGCTCATTAAAAAACCTACAGACCGACACCCTAGACATAATGACAGTGTGAATGTTTTACATTTTCGCTAGTTCAGACTGTAATCCTTAATGTATTGCTAAGCACTGGCACTATAATGAAGGAGCACCACAACAAAGTGTTTGTGTGTTTTCTGTCAATAGAGTTCATACTGTATGATGACATATCGTCTTTTTTTCAATGTGCATATGTCATCATCATCTGTCTTTCCTCCTGTGAATACATACTGAGCTTTTTTTGTAAAAAATAAACGGTGCACATGCTGTACATGTTTTGTGGTCTTGTAAGTGACACGTGGTAGTACTAAAAAAATGCATCTTGGTACTGCAAAGTGTTTCGCACACCGGCCCATCACATGGCTTACATTAATGGATGAGGCTCCAATCAGCCCTCTGGTAGATCACATGAAATAACTGGCCTAGTATGTCTCTCAGAATTATTTTCATATCAGCCCCACAAGCAGACAGAGATATTTTTGGCCGGCACACACACAGAGCATACAGCAACCGGATCACGTCTGAGAGCAGGATCACCCACGTTGCAGCGAAGGAGCAGTTTTACAAGGTGTTGCATTGGCCTAACTTGCATTCTAGCGTTTCTGAGCAGCACCTGTGACTGTCTCACATCTTTCTCTGGGCTGATGCAGGTGCGGGCTGCAGTTTTGAATTCTTCCCATCTGGCATTTTAATTCTTCAGGAATCTTCACGACAGCATTTGATAAAACACACATTTAGTTTGCATGACTGCAGCTAAACTCGTATTAGCAGCGTCACTGCCATGTTTACATCAACTGTGAAAAGTTAAACCTGTGTTTTAAATCTCATCCGAGGAGACTTAAATTCTATTATAAACACACACACTCACACACACAGATGCACAAGGACCCACAACATGCCTCCCGTCCTCTTTTACAACCACCTCTTCCCTAATTCCCTTTCCCCTTCTCCTCCATCGCCCCCTCACCCTTTTTACACCGTGCTTCCCTCCACTCCTTGTCCGGTTCAATTTATGCTGCAGACTGGTGTGCTATGTTGGTGGTGGTCCAAAGGAAAGCACCTACCACACACATACACAAACACACACTCGCAGACGCACACTGTGAGGGTGGTGATCCCACTTTCTGTGAACCATGTGGAAGCCATTGCTGTGTAATCTGTTGTAATTGTGTTGTATTTGAGAGAGAGAGCTGGTCTACATTACCGACTTTATCACCATGAATGTGTGTGTATGTGTGTGTGTGTTATAAGAAGTACACTGCTACAAGAGACAGAGGGAAAAGGGATGTATAAAAAACAAATTGACAAAAGTGAACACCAGCGTAACGAGACTTTACTCACACATTGTCACAGTTTATCTCACATCCCTCTGAAACATTCAAATAAGGGACTTACTAACCTAAAGTGCAGGCAGTGCATTAAACATGGGATGAGATTGTGCTCTATCTCTACAGATATATACATTCAGACCAGGACACACACGCAAACCCACACATACACCATTACACACACAGAGCGCATAATTACACATAATGGATTGAGGGCTGCAAGCACTCTCAACGTAAATCTAGCGTGAATGTAAGGACACGGTCCTCACTCTGTGTAGTTTACCTGCAAACAAGCTGCAATTAGCCAACTAACATGCTGCTTGGTTCAAATGCTCATGCAAAGAAGCTTATATTAAAAAGTGTTACATTATGAGTCAAGAAAGAAAGAAAACAAAGTGACCAGTGAAGTTGGAATATGCATGTTTTCTAACTTCTGGATGATAATATGTGACCTAATCATGTTAAACACAGAGCTGAAATCATAATAAAACATTGTGAATGAATAGTCATCAATGTTGAGACGATGCACAAGCAGACAAAAAAACCTGATCCCTTTACTTTAAACTGGAGAAAATGAACTAAGGTTTTCCAACCATCATGATCGCCGAGCTTTTCATTTCAAAGTGAATACCATTCTCTGCATGTGTTTGAATTTAAAGGATGGGTTCACATGTATTCAAGTCTGTCTTCAAAATAAAACTGACATGACAATACACAAAGGTTTCTTTGATTGTTTCTCCAAAGAATTCCCTTTCTAAAGCAATTCAAATGTGAGTGATGGGGGACAAAATCCCACAGTCCTCGCTGCATTGTGAAGTTTATCTGAAGCTGATCTGAGGCTTCAGCGGTTTAAGTTAGACTAAACAAGTGGGTATCATCAGAGGTTACGGACTTTTTTAGTATGAAATTCTCTCTTTGTGCTTCAACAGACAATGTTTCCTTGCTGAGCAACAGCACATGGAAAGAAAGAAAGCAGGAATGTGGTAAAAAAAAAAGATTAACTTTAACTGAACTTTACACTTAATTTTGCTTGGAACAAGAACTGTTGATTTACTCGAAGGGAGCGAAAGCGTTGTATTTCTTTTTATAAACAACACTTTTCAGAATAATTTGAAAGCTATCTTGATTACAGAAACATCACACACATAGAGGAGTTCGGTGAGGCAAGGTGGCAACATTCCTGAGTAGGACTGCTGTCAGGGAGAAGATCCTCACAAAGCAAAACCTAAGGCAAACAATATGGATGTCTTGTACAGCGTGTTGTGCAGTGCAAATGAGTAGAAGTCAGGTCCGGTGGCTGTTTTGCAGAAGAAGAAAAGCAAAAAACTTTGTCCAGCCAGCTGTCGGCCTCATCCTCACTGGTCTGAGATCAGCCCTCCTGGGTGAGTCCGGAGAGGAGCCTCCCGCCCTGCCAATGCTGCAGTGATCGATGCACTGAGTTCCTGGCTGCACACTCACCTTCATCCATCCTCAGGAGAGAGCATGAATAGAAAGAACAGAAAGAAAGATGTAAGCATCAAGAGAGAAGCAGAGCCAGAGAGAAGATGGGCAGAAAAAAAACATCTCTCAGCGCCCTGCGGAGTGAGATAAATAGGAAGGGCAGTCTGATACATGAGCTGATGAATGATGGAGCTAACACCTCCCCCAATAGCCTCCCATCACCTTCCTCTTCGACACACATCCTCACTCTCCCTGTTTATTTATTTACTTCAGCAGTGCAGCGTGGGACCAGAGAGGAGAGGTGATGAATGGAACGGAAAGTCATACAGGGCCAGAGCAGCATTTGGAGTGTGTGTGTGTGTGTGTGTGTGTGTGTGTGTGTGTGTGTTGTTCTTCTATCAATGTGAGAACCAGTTTCAGGCCTTTCAAGTAGCAACATTTGTTCTAGTGATGTAACGTTGGTCAGTCCACATTTCTTCTAGCGGTCACTTTATGATTAGTAAATTGGGGTTTAAGTTAATAATTAGAGATTAGCACAAGCAGTAACTAACAGGAGCCAAATATTGGAGCCAGTGTGGAAGAGCATCAAGATTTGTTTCCTCAAACGCATCCAAAAAGAAAGTCTCACAGCACTGACGTCAGTGGGAAAGACCCTGAGTGTGCTCTCAAAGTCTGAAACAGCTTGTGGTCTTTCTGGTGTATTTACTCAGAACCTTTACAGCTTTTCTCTTCTACTTTGGCTCAATTCTTAAATAAGAATCATGTTCTTTGTTTTTTGTTCACAACAGATTTGAATTAGTCATTCCTTCAAGCAAATTGCACATGTTGGCACATGCAAAAGTGTAAGTAACAATAACCAGTTGCAAATGGCTTGTTGATAAAAAACTGAAAGAGAGAGTTTTACAGTTTCTCTTGTGATGACAATGGTTTTATACTAAATCCTTATCCGATGGGATTGAACAACATTACTATGTTGCTCATTACAAATTCCTCTGCTCAAGATAAATGAACATGTCTCGGTTGTCCCGGTAATGTGACGCTCCTGGTCCTTATATATACACCACTTCAAGCCCCTGCAGCCTCATGCACTCACACATTTACGCTGAGCGTGCAGGTGACGTTGATAACAGTTTCTGAGGGTTCAGTGCTTGTAGGATAGATATTGAGATTGGCCAGTGGTGACAGCGCCATGTTCATGCTGGCTACATGCCAACTCTGCCTTCTTACCCAAAGGCTTGAGTGTGAGTAACTTCAGTTGCTGGAGCCTTTCCATCAAGTCCTCCGAATTTTAACACCAAAATACGTGTTTTCCTCTGGAACGACACGGAAGCATTTCATGATCTGACGCTCTGTTATTAAGGCACGAACACATCATGGTTAAGGTTAGGGAAAGATCTTGATTTGTAGTTCAGTAAGTTAAATAAGTACTTTTTACGTTTGGACCTTTGTCGTCATGGTTACAACAATACACATTTTTAGAGAAGAACTGCAGTCAGGGTTAAAGAAAACAGATATTGGTTGTGGGATGGAAACAGGAAGTGAACGGCGGTCGTCTATAGTAAAGTCCGATGTTTAATTGACCCACCGCAACCAACGTCACCTGACTTCCTCCTCTACTCCTCTTCATCACTATGGCTGACAGGAGGCTTCGTCATTTTAATGTAACCTTGTGTTGTTTTGGGGAAACAACTGATGCTGTTTTTCTTTCTTGAGGAAAGCTTCATGATTTCATACAAAGTCAATAAAAAGATACAAACACTTTGCTGTAAGTGGCGCAAACTAAAACAAACACACGTCTACACTATTTTTTTTATTTATTTTTGAAGCTGTGTGACTCTAAATTATAAACGTGGGTGAGAATCTTAGTTGTCACACACACACACACACACACACACAAACACAGAGACATGCTCAATACATTTTAAGACATTTCATTGAGAGGGGAGTCACCTGAACTGAAAACCAGGAGGGGTGTGTTGCTTTTAGACATGAAAGGCGTCTCATCCTCTCTTCCTTGCTTCCTCATACAGATTTGACGTATAGCGAGTTCCGTGTCAATGTGTGAATGCTCGGCTCTTTGCACTGACTGGTATATTTACAAAGCATTCAGAGTGCTATGAATGTGTGTGTGTGTGTGTGTGTGTGTGTGTGTGTGTGTGTGTGTGTGTGTGTGTGTGTGTGTGTGTGTGTGTGTGTGTGTGTGTGTGTGGTGTGTGTGTGGGTGATTTTCTTTGCTTGTGTATAAATGTTTACATGGCTCAGGAATGTTCTGAAATGTGATCTACTCGCCAGAGAGTGCCAACAGCCCCACACACACACACACACACACACACACACACACACACACACACACACACACACACACACAGTAGAGTTATGATGAACATTACTGGTTGGGTGTGCTGGTTATACGGTTGGTTAGATCAGTTTATTCAGTGCATTCCTCTTCCATCCACAACTGAACACACAGCACAGAAATGTCCTGGAGAAATGTATTGTCATTACACACACACACACACACACACACACACACACACACACACACACACACACACACAATATGTCATTATTGTGATGTTGCATCATGCAAGGCAGAGGGACAAATAATGAATCAGAGCTTGGATATGTTGAATTGACCTCCTATAAAACAGATTCTGCAGAGCTACAGAGGCACCACTTGATCCCAAACCTTCACCCCACCCACCCACTCACACACACACACACACACACACACACACACACACACACACACACACACACACACACACACACACACACACACACACACACACACACACACAAACACAGGATAGTGGGCCAGGGGTGAGCATGGCTGTTCTGTTTGACAACTAATGAAGTACGTCTCAAAGACAAGATGGCAATTCCTGCCATTTCCACTCTGAACACAAACACACACACACACACACACACACACACACACACACACACCCATGACTCTGAATAACAATCACAACAAATGAAAGTGGCTGTGAGGGGGAAACTTTCCTCATTGTCTGTTTTAATTTGAGTCTTATTTAACGAGTTGAGAATCAAACGTCGGATAAGGGGGTGGGCGGCGGGTGAGGCGGCGCGCAGAGACGACAAAAGACGCTGAGAGGGGGAGAAGAAGAAGAAAACGACAGAGAGACATCAGACTCCATCAGTCTGAAAATAGAGCAGCTTTTTGTTTCATCCGACACGGAGAGGTGTCGATAATTAGGCTCCGTCAGGTAGAGTGGGGCTGTGTGCGTGTGTGTGTGTGTGTGGGAGTGTGTGTGGGAGTGTGTGTGGGTGTGTGTGTGTGTGTGTGTGCAGAGTCTTCCTGACAGTATGTGCTGAGAGCACTGTAAATGCATGGGTAATGGTTGTCAGTGTGTGACAGCTATAAATGGCCCTTTGGTTCTCTTCTCAGCACCACATTGACACTCACACACCCTCTCTCTCTTTTCCTTTTCCACACACACACACACATCAGCACCTACACTGCTAAGTTAGAGCAAAGGATCTTCATTTTCATGTTCATCGACTTAATTATCATCAGAACCATCACACGCCTGCCTCTCCACTCAAGGGAGTAACACTGAGAACGAGGATGATGGAGGTTCCCATGCAGCTTGTTAACATCAGGTACCTGTAAATACAAAAGACCGCGTGAACCTACTTGACTGGCAAATTATTGTAAATGATTATTTATTGTTACATAGGGAGAGTTTTATTTCAAAGAGACATGAGAGTAGATTGCTATCATTTGAAAAACAACAGTCACTCATGCAGAATAAGAAAACATTTTTGGAAAAACTCATTTGAAAAGTCATCTTCATTAGAAGGTAATTTATGCGTGGTGGTTGTAATAAAAGGGCAGAATATGTTGCTTGGCACTGAAAGTTTGAAGTGAATGTTCGAGAAGGGAAAGAGTCGAGGCATAAAAGATGATATTCATTATCAAAAATACAAGTGAAACAGAGGTTAAATGAACACTGGTAAAACATTTTAAAAAAAGACAAAACAATAACTTAAAATTGAAGAAAAAAGGAGAAAAAACAACATCTAAAACAACAAGCTGCCACCCACTCTCCTACTGACTATTACTGACTGGGGACGGCTTTCACATCGGCTCAGGTCACCACAGGATGAGCTAAACTGAAACAATTCTGAGATCAAGAAAAGGAGGGAAATCCTTTACATCTTCGATGGGAAGGTGCAATGAAATGCAATGATGTATATGAATCACTGGTGCTTGATCAATTACGTAATATTGCCAAGTCATCACCTTGATTATATTTGCGTAAATGTAGTTAATAGAAGCCCACATTGAATTTTTCATTCAGAAATTAGCTTGTGACTTGGGCTCTATCAACTCTTGTTGATCTGCAGTGTCAGTAATGATTTTGAGACACATGTTTGTGTTTTTTTCCTAGTGTCCAACGATAAAAGGGAAGGAGAGTAAAGCTAATTATAATTCACATAGGAGGCCTCTTTCACAGAAGCAATTTTGACATGTCACAGTAAGTAAAACACAGCCGTGACTCATGTTGCGTAAGATGGTAACGTGGCGAGAGACGACCGACATGGTCATCCTAATAAAAGGTTAAAGGGCTAATGTGTTGCTTTTGAAAAAGGAGCCCTTTAAAAAAAAGGATTCTTTGCTACTAAAATAGGTTTCTAAACTATCTATCACTCACTGTCTGTGTTGCTCACATAAACACACACCCTCAGCGAGGTCACAGTTCAGACAGCTGGATATTAACATTACAACTAATGGACTCTCATCTGTTTATTCATAAAGGTTTCCTCTCTCTTTTTCTCTGTGGGAGCAAGTGCCGTGCGTGTGCGTGTGCGTGTGCGTGTGCGTGTGTGTGCGTGTGTGTGTGAGCGCACAGGCAGAGAAGACCATTTTCGGCGGTTTCGCGTTGCGTCTCCGGGGACGCTGTGGTGACTATACCCAGAGTGCTTTGCTGCACAGGCAGGTCTGTGTGGGAGTGAGCTGGTAGTTTTATTACATTACTGTCAGGCACAGAGACCCACTGTAGCCCAGCATCAGGATGCACACTAATCCACCACCAACTAGATGTGTGTATAGTGTGTTATCGTGTGTGTATGCGTGTGCGTCCATACCTGCATGTGAAGTGTATTTGCATGTGTGTGTTTCTGTATTCATCACTGAAAACTCCTCTAAACCAATTAATGGTTCTATGATATTTTTTTATATGTCAGTGCTTCTGTAGCTGATTTAATGCAGTCAAGTTTTAAGTGTCTTTATAAGCGGTAAGGAGAGCGTGTGTTGAGGAGAGCGATGTATGCCAGTGCTTGTGAATGTGTTGTATTTGACATGCGTCTACTTCAGATGTCTAAATCATCAACAGGCCACAGGTGCCATCCAACACCTGCTGATGACAGCAGAAGGTGCTCATGGGAACTGCGGTGCAGATAGAAGAGCCTGGACAGACTGCTCCTGACAGCTGGCCAATCATCTCTGCCGAAAACCTTTCCCATGATGACCTTTTTACTTTAGGGATTATAATCAGCATTACAACATAAGTTTATAAACTATCACTGAAATGTTAGCTGTTGTATGTGGAAAGAAACCAGGTAAACAGACATGTTAGAGGCTGCTGTGTTTCTCCCCGGATTATTCCAAGAGGTCGCGACTCAGATCTACCAGCTGCGATTTTCCAGCGTTTGACTTGTGTGACATCATTGGATCCAATAATATCCACAGACACAATGCTGCCTGGCAACCGAAAGAGTTCCGACATCATGTATTCCCTTTTGGGAGAACCAGTAAAACCTGTTGATGGTGTTTTTTTCACACCTCCAATGGCCAGATTAATGCTGGAAAATAGCATTTTTTTACACCTTGATTACACATGTAAATGGTGTCAGTATTGAAAAAAAAATATGAATGAATGATAAAGATGAACTTTATTACAATTGTCATATATAAACAGGAACATCCACAAACCTCTGCATTTAACCCATCCTTAGCATTTTTGGAAGCTGTGGGGGGTTCAGTGTCTCACTCAGGAACACTTGGGGACATGCGGACAGTACCAGCTGAGGGTCGAACTGCCAAGCTTTTGGTTAAAGGAGGAGACGCCACCCCAAAATTAAGCAATGTCTCTGTTTTTTTTCAGTTTTCCTGTCCTGTTAATCATCTCAAAAAACATACAAATCACGTATACCCACAAAGCCTGTAAATAGCATTCATGAAACATCAGTTGAACAAAAGTTTAAAAGCAAACATTTAATCATGGACATCAAACAAGAGAAACAGCCTGAGTAACCCCTGTCTGATTTGACTTGTAGCTATATTGTGCATTTTTTTTTTGGCTGGTAGTTTAAAAGTGTGAAATTGAAAATCAAAATAGAAGAAAAAAAATCATATTTGGAAACATATACTTGACACAAACGAAAAGGCTTTTTGAAGCTATTTTCGTCTTTGCGGCTTGGCGCCTAACTGAAAATGACTTACTGGCCCTGTGGGAGGAGCCTGTTTCCCAGGGCGACCGTTGGCTGCTCAGAGAGGCAGGTGAGCAGTCATGAGATGGTATGTTGACGAGTTGTTTAATGCTGTTCAACCCGCCAGGAACGCAGGAAAGTGGCCTTAATGGTTTATCGTGATCTATTTTTACAACTAGCTGCTCCTAGTGTTTTTATTATTAGCTGCTGCTGTTGTTGTGTGGATCAACAGAAACACAGTCATGTCTAAGTTTCCTTAAACAGTTCCCAGATGCACAAAGCTACGTCTGTTAAATGGACTGACGTTTATTACAACCCCACTCCTCGGCCACAAATAGTCTCGCTGCTGTTTGGAGCTGGAATAGTTCGCTTTTCTCTGTGGTGTGAGCAGTTGTTTGGAGTGTTACTAATGTGAGACGACAGGTAAACTTGTGAGTCTGTCCCCCATACCAGCGGCCACTGCTGAGACGTTGTGTGAGTCTGTGTGTGTGTGTGTTTGTGGCGCTGTGGGGGAGTAGCCATCAGTGTGTCCAGGCAGTAATCAGGTCGTAAACTCCATCAGGTTTCTGTTTTCTCTGGAAGACTTTGGAGGGACGAAGGGGAAGGACGAAGGTGGGCGAGAAGGAAGGAGGCAGTAAAACTCTGGTTAGCTCTGTCAGCTCTCCTTCAATCAACAGCGAGACGGAGGGGGACAGAGCAAAGCCAGGGGAATTAGGAGAACATAAAACATGCGAGGAGAAGGGGGGGGGGGGGGGGGGGGTGTCAAACAGGTTGGCAGAGAGCAAGAGAGCAGCAGGACAAAAAAATATATGGCTTCTTTGGGGTTTAAAAGTATTTGTAAAAATGTTTTATGGAATTTTACAGCCTTCTGTGGTGGCAGATGGTTGGAGTTTGACACATGTGACAATAAATGAGAATTATTAGACTGGAGTCTGGTGGGGGGCTTCTGTCCAGCAGTCGCAGCCCTGCATAATCTCAGTCATCACTTGTCTCTAGTTTGTCAGTAGCAGCAGACACATGTGGTGCACTAAACACACACACACAAACACACACAGACTTCAGAGGTCATCTGGGGGGGGCGTTGAAGCGAAAGAGGGGGCTGATGATAGGTCGAGGTTATATGTGTGTGTGTGTGATGATGATGATGATGATGATGATGATGATGATGATACAGAGTAAATGGTCATATGTGTCAGGTTAGGTGGTGGTCACAGCAACTGTTGTGATGAAAACACCATTTAATTTCAGTGAGAGAGACACTGGAGATAATCACACACACACAAGATAACTTACACCTGGTCAAATGCGCAACAGGGTTTTCTAATCTTCCCGCTATCAGAGACAAGATCCAGCTGTTTTCTTCTGTGTGTGTGTGTGTGTGTGTGTGTGTGTGTGTGTGTGTGTGTGTGTGTGTTTGTATGCACGTGTGTCCTTGCTGGAGGACTAATTGTAACTGGACCCAGTCATGAAGCTTTTCAGAGCTTCCTGTTGTGACTCCTTTCGGGGGTCAAACACTCGTCTCCCACACAGTAACCCAAACAACAGAACAGTCCGCAGTCCCTATCAATACCAGATCAGACTGAAACTTAATGTATGTTACACCCCTCGGTCTGATCACTGCAAGACAATGAAACCTTGGCAAAAGTTAATTTGATAACATGATACTCACCAGGTTAATAGGCCTTTTTCAAATAGGCCATTTTGAGGGTGTGAATAATGACATGAATGATGGCTGAACTGCTTTTAGCTGCTTCAGGTTTAGGGTCCTGGCATCGTCCATGCCCACATTTACACGCAAATAAAAAGCCAAAAAATACAGACTTTGAGAAGATGATTGAATAATGAATGTGAATAATGAATGTGAGTTATGTGAAAGAATGAATTGTCTTTTGGCAACTGTTAAAAGAAGTCCATCTTCACAGATGTAATCACTGATTATCAGAGGCAATAATAAACATTTACAAATGTTGACATTTCAGCTTTCATATCAAACAGGCTGTGATTCATTCTTTTTCAGAGGTGTGTGAAAAGCAATTAAGGTTTTAACAAAACCTATTTTCGCATCTCCAGGTCCTCCACCACCTCCTCCTTATAGCATACATTCATGCACAAACAAATGTACACACGCACACACACACACATATACCCCCTCATGATATCTGACAGTCAATGTTTGAAGCTGTAAAGATTGTCAGGATGTGTTTTTGCCAGAAAGCCCATGGGCCTCATTTACAGAGAGGTGATTTCACATGTTAAACAAGGTGTGTGTGTGTGTGTGTGTGTGTGTGTGTGTGTGTGTGTGTGTGTGTGTGTGTGTGTGTGTGTGTGTGTGTGTGTGTGTGTGTGTGTGTGTGTGTGTGTGTGTGTGTGTGTCTCAGGGAGTACAGAGGCTTGGCATCAAGAAGAAATAAAAGCATATACAGTCAAGTATAGGGGGTGTGTAGAGTGGATTGGAAATGTATGCTTAACATAATGGTGAAGAAATGTAAGACAAACAAGAGGGTGCCAAAGCAGAACATACAATATGAAACACTATAGGAGAAGAGTTAAATGTATCCCACAGATCTAAAGAAGCCGGTGCAACTCAAGAACCTTGGGTGCACAAATTAAAATGTCCTACATGACCCAGAGGCCTTTATTCATTCCCAGAATTACACAATAAACACTTCATCCAAACTACAGTGTATGACTTAAAATATGATGTATTTTTGTGTTATATATGAAACATAATGTTGTGCTTCTGAGGAAAATGTGGAAGGAACTATTGAACAAAAGAGATGATTAACTGTTAAGAATAGTACCGGTAACTGCTTTGAATTCAATTACTAAGACTTGGCTGCAAAAAATATTATCACAACTGTCAAAATGGAGAGAAATTAGGAAAAAAAACACATGAATATAAAGGTTGACAATTTCTTAGTATATTTGTAGAAAACTAACTGCAGGTTTGATTGCACCTTACCGACTGAAAATATGCACTAACTTTGGCACAATGCTCAACATGTATGCTCTGATGAAGGTCCTTTAGACCGAAAGCTAAAAATAAAGTGTTCTTTGCGTAGATTTAAGTGTGCGGATATCTATTCTACTCAACATAAAAGTAGTTTGAAGGTTTAAGTCTATATTAGTTTGCACTGGTTATACATGGAAACACACAAACAGGGAGACACACAGATTGCCTAGACCAGGGCTCACTAATAGGCGGACCGCGAGAAGTTATTTCACATGACGTTCTCCAAAAAGAGGAATGTGGTCAGCGAGACCAGAGAGACCAGAGTCTTTAACCAACAATGGACAGACTCTTAAATGTTAATTCTTCCTACGGGCAGTTTAAAACCAGTATGACTCATATGTTCAGAGACCGCGGCGATAATTAAAAGCGGTAATGTGAAGCGCCACTACGAGACAAAGCACAACTCTTTTTAGCAAACGTACCCACTCACATCTGAAATGAAGTGACAGAAGATAAACAATCTAAGAGCCCAATATGATCAGAATCCTCACACATTAATTCACTGACCAACAATGATGTTAACAGAGAGCTGAAACAAGTGGTTTCAATAACTCTTATTAAAAGATGACAAAGATATAATATCATGTTTTTCTTGGTTGACATCAGTTTACACCTCAATGAACTGAATTTAAAGCTGCAGGGAAATTCAGTGAAGTCATTTTTTCTAAAATCCAGACATTATTTTACTTGAAGCGAGAAAAGAACATTTATTTATTATTAGAGTATTTATTATTTATAATTCAGCAGTTCAATTTGAAAACTAATAATAAATATTGTTGAGATATTATTCAATTGAACTTTCCTTATTTGATTTGTCCGTTGTTGACTATATACGGATGCTGTTGGCTAATTCAATATATATGGGACTAAATCATAGAACAAGTTAGACGTTATTGTGATGTTCCGGACCTTTGCATGAGGAAATTCTCTCTAACTGGACCTTGTTGAACTTGAATACCCCTGGTCTAGACCATTCAGCTGCAATGAGACCCTAAATCTCCACTCTGCAATAGTTAGTCTGTTTACGAAAATTATGGTATAATCAGCTTAATTTGTTGAATTGACTGTGTCCCCCCTCCGTAAATCCCACCAACACACACACACACACACCCTCCCCTTCCTTCCTATGATGATTATAGTACACCTCACTCATGGGTGGCAGCCCTGCCATTTCACTGTGTTGTAGTTGTGGTTGGTTTAGCTGAGGTTAAGTCAACACTGTAAATTACTACAGTATGTAGCGCTAGCATGACAACACTAAATTGACCAAATTGTGTGTGTGTGTGTGTGTGCGTTTGTAAATAACAGCCAGAAATAGAGACAGACTGACCGGTGGTGTAAGGCAACAGTGTGTGTGTGTGTGTGTGTGTGTGTGTGTGTGTGTGTGTGTGTGTGTGTGTGTGTGTGTGTGTGTGTGTGTGTGTGTGTGTGTGTGTGTGTGTGTGTGTGTGTGTGTGTTACAGTGCCCTGCATCAGCAGCAGCTCCTGCTCTAATTGAGCAGCAGTTGTGTGTAATGGCTGTGATATTTATCAGGGCGGCTAGGTCAGGTATGATAACGATCTGGGTTGCCAGGTTTGGTCTCGGGGTTTACAGGACATGGTCTTATCTCGTGAGTCTCTGCACTTATTATGAAGCCTGTAATGAGTGACAATAACCACTTAATGGAGCAAAGGAAGGGGACCAAAAGGGTTTATTCTCACAGTACTGAAAGTCTTTTATTTGTCATACTCAGGTCTGAGAGCCTTACAATTACATTTTTAAGTGGTATTACTGCTAGAAGTAGACCAGGTTTGAGTAGTTTATGGAGTTAAAATGGATGAAGCTTTTGTAGCTTATTAGTTGTATTGCACCATCTTTTTTATTTAACCTCCTTTGTCGCAGTAAAAACTGCTCCACGAGAGGAATGGTTTGCAGACAATTATGAGACGGGATGGAACAAATAGGTCTTTTTAATAAACCTCGTGAACTTAACAAGCAATTGTTTTTTGTGACACAAACAACTTTGTTCAAGACGATATGTTTTGATGTTGAGAGCTCTTAAAATATTGTTCATGTTATCCAGTGCCACAGTGTGGCTGATGCATTTTGAGTCGTATTTGGACAACATGATACAGGAGTAACTTCTTTCAATCTTCCAATCAAACTTCTTCAATTTTAGACTTGCTTGAGGAGGTTTTTGCCTTTGTCGAAAAAGCGTTGGTGGGCCAAATGGAATATGGAGATGCCTTTGCTGAATAAATTCTGACTTAGCGAATATTTAACTCACTCAGGGTGACGTTGATATACTTTCTTCATTCATACTTCAATGAATATCATAAAACAAACTGGTCTCAGACTGACAGTCTTAATCCTTTGACCTTTTTTCTCCCAGTTTACTGCAAACATACCACATGCACACAGACACATGGAGGTTTAAACGCAGCGGTCTAATGGTTTCCATAAAGAGTTCATCAGTCTGTGGCCTGGAGGGAATGATTGGTAAGTCATACTGTTGAACTTGGAGGCTTGGGGCTAAGATCAGGTCCTGGGCGAAGCATAAGGGCAGCTGCAGCAACTCATTTGTGGCCACCCAGGACAAGCTTGTGTGTGTGTGTGTGTGTGTGTGTGTGTGTGTGTGTGTGTGTGTGTGTGTGTGTGTGTGTGTGTGTGTGTGTGTGTGTGTGTGTGTGTGTGTGTGTGTGTGTGTGTGTGTGTGTGTGCGTGTAGGTGTGTGTGTGTGTGTGTGTGTGTGTGTGTGTGTGTGTGTGTGTGTGTGTGTGTGTGTGTGTGTGTGTGTGTGTGTGAAAGGCAGGACAGCTGCAGAGGTCTATTCATAGTGCACTGATGTCTCTTTTCTGCTCTGAAAACCTTCCATCCTTCCATCACCATGACTTATTTCTGTCAGCTCTACCGTCATCGTTCTTTTACTGTACAACTTCAGCAACAATCCCATCATCTTAACACACCAGTGAGGAGAGGAGAGGAGAGGAGAGGAGAGGAGAGGAGAGGAGAGGAGAGGAGAGAGACTGTGTAACTGCGTCTTGGACAGTAGAAATGTTTTTTTCTTATATTATTGCTGTAAGTGCAAGATACATAGAGATAAATGGCACTATCCAGGATTACACACAAGGAGTAGGGCTTCGAGATTTGTCAGAAATCAACATCAAAATATTTTTTTTCCAATATCAATATACTGTATATCACAGTATGGCAAATGTATGCAAGATGGCATATAAAGTACTTAGTGTCCGATGTCTAAACCAGCAGTAATGTTTTGGCCACTACACACAACATTGGCATATAATTACCTTAGAAATTCAAACAGCAGCATCAGTATTTATTCAGAGTTGCGTGTCTGGACACCTGACGAATGTAAGTCCACTCTCCTTTTAGCTCTGTTTACTCCAGAGAAAACCATTTAACTCATTATAGATAGTCGGTACCTTTGCCTGATTTGGTAATGAGCATGTAGGGTACAGTGATGTGTACAGTAATCATCGCTATTTTTTTGTTTAAAACAGCTGCCAGCTGCTGGAAACGACACTGATGAGATGGATCAGAGTGAACCAGAGTTGTATCGTGTAAACCGAAACATTGAGCTGAAAGATACTAAAACAATAGAGCTGAGGAGAGCTGCAACGTAGACTGATAATTCTCTTTGGGTTTGTCGCTTTTCACATTACATATGGTCATTTTATTTTGAATGGGAAAATATTCTATTACCTTCATCAGGAATTCTGTTCCACTGTCACGCCATACTCGTCACGTAGCCTATAATATTGAACATCAAAAACCTTTTGTGTTGTGTTTTTTGTTGTGATTTTGTTTTGTATTCAAAATTAGCTTGGAATCGTTCAGCCGGACAACAGAATTTCTGAAACAATAACGCATAACGATCTTATCATCACAATACAATTCAACAGAAAGCCAATATACAATAGTATGTAATTATAGTTCAGCCCTTTCATGGATACCTTAAAGCAGAAGATGATACACACGGATGCCGAAAAAAAGGAATCTCCCCAGCTACAATCTTCTCTCCTATCATCCCTCTTGTGTTTTATCGTTTTATCCTAAACGAGGAAGGTTGACACCCCACGAAACTTGGGAAAGTACTACTCTCCCATCTGTCACCCCAAGCTGCATGCTTCTGATGGCCCTCGAGGGAAATTTGCCCTTGAAAAGGGAGCGGCTTCTCTGCACAGTATTCTACCATTAGTTGGGATATTGCAAAACTGGGCCTGTGTCTATTGTACCGGTTACGACCGGTTGCATCAGGAATCTGTTCTCTAAACACACAACATGTAATTAGGTGATGTATTGTGTGGTCCTGTCCGTCCGTACGCGTGTACATGTGTTCCATCCATCTCTATCTATCGCTCTATCTCTCTCTCTATCTCTCTGTCTCTCTATCTATCTCTCTATCTCGCTGCCTCTCTATCTATCTCTCTATCTCGCTGCCTCTCTATCTATCTCTCTATCTCTCTATCTATACGCCCGTCACTCATCTTCCTACAGCCCCTTTACACCCTCCCTATGGTCTATAGGTCCACAATTGCCAACACACTCATTAGCCCCAAGACACACTCACTCACAAAAAAACACACACACAAACAAGCCACAACTTGCCCAGCAGATACACATTTAACCATGACGCCTCAGGGGACAGCCAGAAGGTAGCCGGAGGGAAGAAAACCGAGAGAGAAAGAGATGGAGGGAAGAAAGAACGGTGCAAACATCTAAGGTCACATTCTTCCTGGTGCAGCTAGCTTCCCTCTTTGATTAAAATTGATTTAAGTTTTGTAACAATGATTAGTGTTAAAGATGATGCTCCTCGCTCTGTGCGTTTGTGCGTCAACTCATGCATACCCACATACAGTATCTTGGCTTCACAGCGCTGACAGACGTCGTTTTGTTCACGTAAGCCACATTCTTCCATATTTGGGCATCGTTCCCATTTCCTGCTATGAATATGTATGCGAATGGATGGAATTTGCCATAAGCGGACCACAGAGATCTCCTGACGCACACACACCTGAATACCACAGAGTGTTAAGAGATGTACATCAACACTCATGTGTTGCTGAAAAAACAAACTATCTAAATGATCTCATAGATCCTCAAGTGCTCCACGCTGACACTTTAACATTACTGTAGATACTGCATGTTGAGTGACAGTAGGCGAACAGTTTGACTGACTAATTTGGTTTCAGACTAAATGTGAAGCATATTTTAGAAACCGCATATGACATAAACAGTCAACGCTAAGACGCAAGCGAACACAAAAGGACATGAATTGTCTCTGAGCGGTGGGAATTGAGGCAAAGATGTGTTTGCATGAGTTTAACATTTTTCAGCTTGAGCAAAAAATATATTTTTATCCTGAAATTCATGAACTTATGGAGATAAGAAGGAGTAGTGTCTGGAGGAAACAAGCCCAGATGCGCTTTGCATTAAGAATGAACACATTTTTAAACTTGGTTTGATAAGAGACACTGGGTTCCTTCAGACTTGATAACTTGAGATGGTTTACTTTGGCAAAATTGTATTAATCTTGACACTGATAACGTCTTTATTCTATTAAAAAATAAATATACCATTCCCTATGTTGAAGATATTTTTTTATTTCAGATCACTGCTGGACTTTATTCTCATTTAGCTCAGTTTTCCACCTATGACTTGAGACTTCCTGTGTGGCAGATATAAGTTAAACAAGCAAATTCAGGAGACAAGCAGAGTGAGAAAAAGTTGGAAACACCTCTGACATGTTAACACACTTGGAGGTGAGGTGAGTAACCACAGCTATCTGTATCCACAGTGATTAGTGCCACGGCAACTTCCTCACTTCACTTCCGCGCAACATCTCACAACTGGAAGCAGACACTCTCACACACACACACACACACACACACACACACACACACACACACACACACACACACACACATAAACATCCAGAGAAAACCTCTGTTTGAATAGTATGTTACACACACACACACACACACACACACACATTCACTCTGTTATGCTGTAATGTGTGACAGTGACAGAGCATCATTACAGAGAGACAAAGCAAACTATTTTTGTTCTGCGAAAACAAAACAGGATTCAACACTTTGTTGCATTCTGTTTGGAGACAAAGTATAAACAAGCTGTATAATTATGGGCTCATTTGAGACAAACAACCAGTGTCTTTGTGTTTGTGTGTCTGTCTGCACGAGTGTGAGCAAACACGACTAGGTTCTCTATCAGGGATGAGATGAGAAGTAAAGGATGAAAGATGCTCTGTCTTACTTTGGCAGATGACAAATAAATGACAGCACGCACACACACACACACACACACACACACACACACACACACAGTGATACACACATGAACCCATATATACACTTGTGTGAAAAAAACGAAACAAAAAAAAATCACACACACAAGCAAGCAAGCACGCAAACACACACTCCAAACAAATTTGTTTGAAAAGTGACACTTTTCACACTGTCATTACACCGCTCACGGCTGTCATCTTAGTGTTTCTCATCAGTACATCACAAAGACAAAAATGTGTTCACACACGCACACACGCACACACACACGCACACACACACACACACACACACACACACACACACACACACACACACACACACACACACACACACAGCCACAGTACCATACCAAGCTGACAAATGCGCAAAAATCATTTTAACACAAACAGCAAACGCACAGCCAGGGAGCAACAAAAACCTTGTGTTTCGACAAAACAAACTGCCTTTTTTAGTTCTGATGAAGCTCCAACAGCAAGCGCTAATGAATACAAACACTGATGTGACGGATACAAGGATGTATGTTCATATGGGGTAATATTAGCATCAAAAACTGTCAGATTTATTTTCTCAAGGGAGTGAGACACCACTAGCATTAATATGATGTGTTTTAGTGTAAGTATCATACAGCATTCAACACTCTGATACGTCAGAATAGTTTACCTCCACAAAGGAGTATTTTTCAGAACATAAAGGATTTGTGTTTTGTTAAAAGTCCAACAACGTTTCAGGACTAATTAGTGCTTAGTGATTTTCTTTTTTTTTCTTGAGCTGTTTTCTTGAAATGTATCAACAAATATCTTCATTCGACTTACACCCTTGTATAACTGGTGAGCTCAATTAATCAACTTAAACATGTGTTTATGCATTACAAATAATACAAAGAAAGATAATTATCTTTTGATTAAAACCATCACAAACTCACTCTAGTGCATGTTTACACAAACCTGACTTCTATATATGATTTTAAAATGTCTTTACCATTTTTGACCTAATGAGTTGCAACTCACAAAAAGCTACGTCTGAAATGGAAAAAACACAGAATCATCAGTAAGATTGATCTTTTGTTGGCTCAAATGTCCCTTGTTATTCTGGAGTAATTGTGCCCTTTTTGATACGGAAGGAAGCTGAAAGAAAATGGGTGAGCATTGGGCGCTCCACTTGAGTCTCTGATAACAAGCTCACTGCTTCTTCTCTCCCTCGCCTTTGCACCAACTACCAAACTGCAGTGTTGCATTTTTCCACATGAAAAAAAGATGGAAAACAGGCCAAAAAAAATTAGAGCAATGTCGTTCTGTAACCCTGTCAAAATGGGGTTGAACTGTAAAGTTTCTACATATACTGTATTTCCTAACTAATCCCTATACTTTTTGAACTTTAAGTTTACGAGTCTTTATTTAGACTTTCTGCAGCTGTAAAGATCAGATAGAGTTGCTTTAAACTAAGCACACACGTATATATTTCATTGTGTTTAAAATGCTGTCTTGCATTACATTTTAAGAGTATTTGGGTACGC